>QLOS01003343.1:0-19792 GCA_003313725.1 Russula sp. MG48 | reverse complement strand
CGATGGTACTTGGGCCAGGGGCCTCTGGCTGACTGGGTAAGTCTGTTCTAATGTCACGCCCACTGAGTGAGCATACCTCCACAGGCGATGGAGGGGGCGTAGGCGACGCTGGTGACTGAGGCCTCGAGGATAAGAGGTCTGTATACCTCTCTCGCGCAGGCGTGCTCTTGTGACGTCTGATAGAGAGCTTTCCCTTGCCTTTGAGCATACACTAAGGCTCCGCAAGGGGGCGCATGAAGTCTGGTAATTGACCAGAGGAGTTGGGGTTCACAAGGGAAGGAAGGGAACCGTGCACAAGCTGAGATTACAAGAGAACAGACTTAAGGTCTGTCCTGAGTGAACTGGGCGATATAAGTACATGAAGACGTGACTCATAGGGAGTCAGAACGAGTCATAGTGCCCCTAGGACACCGCTACTAGTACACAGTCATCTGGAGTCATCGTACAGTATGAGTCAGTAGGTGCCGAGGCAGCGCATGCGCAGAGTCGTGCAAATGTAGCACTAGTGGATGCGCGTCGGACCCAACGGCCCGTCAGGCCGTGTGGTAGCTGTACAGAGCGAAATAGGAAGGCATAGGCGGAGTCACGGGCCGTAGGGGCCTGGCAGTCCATAGGCGAAGCGCAGAGAGCGGTAGGCGGTAAGAATGAAAAGAAATAAGGCGTACAGTGAATCGGGAGCGTAACAACCTTGGGTCCTCTGATGAGGGATATGGCGAGCGCTACGCGATTGTAGGGGATGGTGACATTTTCTGAGGTGCTGTGGAGGATCCTGTAGATGTTGAATTCCCTGAGGAAGTTGTTGCTTTTGCTTCGGTCACCTTCGAAGGTAGTGGGCTTATTTCCGGTTGCTCCATTGTCATTTCTCGGTGGGGCGACCGCGGCCATTACTGGGGCTACTGGGGGTGCTGGCGGCTGTGGTTGTTGGAGGATAGGTGGTGGTGCAGTTGGCTGAGCTGCTGCGTGGGCGATTTGCAGAAGCTGCGGCGTTTCTTGGGTTTCTGGAAGGAGTGGGTGTGCTCCTTGTAGCGTGGCTACGTCTTGGAGTCCTGTGCTAATGAACTCCTCGAGCGGTGAGATGACCTGGGGGACTGGCGTGGGCTCTTCCCCTTCACTGGCGCTGTGGAAGGCTGAAGAGGCGTGGCCTGGACTGGCTGGGTCTACGGTAATGGGTTCTGGGGAGTCTGGTTTGAGCGAGCTGTGTCCTAGTCCGGTTTCGTTAGCGTGTTCGAATTCTAGGACCTCACTCGCGCGCGTCCAGTATTCTCCTCGATCGTAGGTTATAAGGTGCCAGTCATTGTTGAGGTACTCGATGGGCCTTTCTCTGATGCCTAGCGGGGTAAAGAGGCGAACGTGGTAGCACCAGTAGTCGTCTGTGTCGTTTTTTCTCCAGTAGGCTTCTCCCTTAATGTAGTCTGGAAGATCGTCCTCTCTTCTGATAGGTACTCTTGTCCTGTATCCTTGAGAGAGCACAAGTCTGATTTCTTCCAGGATTGCTTATGAGGGGAGAGGGAAGCCTGCTGTCTCGAAGAAGGCGGTACAAATAAAGTTTAGTTCCTGCGCAAAGCTTTCTAGCTCACGAATGAGCTGGTCTAGGAGGCGATGATGATGGTTGGGTCCTCTGTTGCAAAGAAGGTAGCAGTCGTGGCTGTGGCGGATCACGTCACCTCTGGCTTGGTCTAGCAGGTGCTGTGTGAATTCTATGGCGTCGCAGAGGGCGTTGGGCGTGATCTCCCTGACTCCAATCAGTCCGTGCTGTCTAGCAGACTCCAGGGCGTTAGTGAGAGTTCGAGGATTGTGAGGGCGGCTTCTAGCAAGTTGAACTCTCCTTGCCACTCTTGGTCGATGTGGCAGAAAACATCTCTTTCAATACAGAGGGAAAGGTGCACTTCTATGGCTCCTTCTCGGCAGGTATGGTGGCAAACGGCGTTGTGGTTGTAGATAGCGACGTCCAAGTAGGATCTCCAACGTTCTATGTGGAGGCGGCGTCTGGCAAGTTCCTGGAGGCGTTCAGCAAAGGCAGCGTCGTCCAGGGCGGTTCCTGTAGATGTGATGAAAGGAAGCTTGAGCTGCTTGACTTATGTTACGGCTCGAGGGGCCGTGGGCATGACTTGTGCAACTGAGGTGTGCGGCAAGAGTGAACACGTGCGAGGGCAACGAGCACGTGGTCCTGAGCGAGACACTTCCAGTGGTCTCGATGACGTAAGAGTGAAGCAGACTCTTCGGAGTAGAACGGCTAAGTCACGGGCGCTTGTGACTTCAAGGTTCAAAGCTAAGTCGTTGCAGCCGACTTAGAAAGGCGTGGGCGCGAAGCAAGGTAGTGCTGAGCAAGCACTATGACAAAGGCAGGGGCAAGGAGGCAGTGGGAGCGTCTTAGAGCGGCGAGCTCAGAGAGTCGAAGCAAGGTCAGGTCTCGATTGGGAAACTAAGTCAAGCTTAAGGCTTGACTGGCGCAAAGGGGACTCCTTATATAGGGAGTTACATGGGGGCACGTGCTAACTACTACCTGAGTCGTAACGAGGGTAGCGAGTCAGTCCAAGATCCGGAGCTAAGTATAGTAGTGGAGCGATGGCCACATCACTCCACATGAGTCACGCACGCTCCACGGGCGTCATATCATACAGTAAGCAGCTGGGAGTCAGTCCGAGTCATGTACGGAGTAAAGGTAAGCATATGGACGTAAGCACGAGGGAAAACGGTCCACAGTCCGCGAGGGAGATTGTAACAACTTCGCGATGTGGGCGCTGATGTACATGAGTTGAAGGAAGTTTTTCATAAAGATTGTGCACTTACTGGAACTTGGAGTTTGAGTGTGCATGAGTAGATTGTTTAACAGGCCATTGTCCCTGATGCGCAAAAGCACTGAAGATGTCACCACTCCGGCTGGTACCAGACTCCCCCTTTAGAGCCAGATTGATGGCATCCTTGCCAAAGCAGGTAATTGCGTGTGCCTTGAGGTTGCCAGTCAAGGACCTGTCGGTTTTGTCTTGATAGCGCCGAATGCCTTGCTGGCAATTCTTTGCAGCACAATGGAAGAAGTGGGAGACGCGGCCATCATCATGTATCTCGATCTTTATGTTGGGTTTGAAGAATGAATATAATGCAGACCTCCAGGTTAACTTGGCCGCCTCTGTGAATTGAAATGAGTGAGATTGCAAGGAGAGGATAATATGTGGACGCACCGAGTTGTTTCTGAAGGATGTCCATCTCATCATCATCATCATCAGACCCGATCCGGATCACCTCTCGTGATGCGTTGCTGGCTCGATCTTTGGTAGACGGGCCATCCTCCAGGTCACTGAAGACTGAAGTAGATGGTGTGTGTTTGGCCTGTTTGATGGGCCAAGCGATGCCTTCATTGATAGGCTTGATGCCATGCCAGATTGACTTTGTACTAGATCTAGCTGCACTGGATACGGTGGATGGTGTTAGGCTCACTGGGGCCTGACGCCTGATGAGGCAGATGCGGGCTCTCACTCGACTTCAACCTTGGTGGTGTCCCAAGGTTCTCAAGGCGATAAGATAACAGACGGTCCACACTATCATTAGATAAGTGAGGATCAAGACGAGAAGTAGGGCGAGCTTGAAGTAAGACAGTTCGTTCTTGAGGGAGATGAGATAAGATCGAAGTATAACTTCAGAGGGTGCTGAGTGGCGACTCGATTGTAGACTTGATCTTAGATCGGACTGATAAGGCCGCAAAGACAAGATATATAACGCAAAGATCTTCAGCAAGAAGATCTTTGGCGCGAGACAGTGAATTGGATCGAATCAAGCCGAAACTGAGGAATAAGTCCCCAGTTTCCCTTCCTATTTATACAGTTTCGGACCCATGTGGGGCCCACAGTCTCTAGTCACAGTCCGGTAGTCATACTAAGGCCATGGGGTAAGTACGCGTAAACGAGGTGAAGTAATAGCCGGTCGGTGATGGTGGTGGGTCAAGAAGTGACAGGGTGACGTCACGTCACACCACCGCCCGTTCTGTCCAGGACTCCGGGCCAGAAGTGGTGTGCGCGTGACGCACCCTGTATTCGAATATGAGTCTCCTAACGTAAAATTGTACCTGCCACTTTTTGTCCCTGCACCAGGCCAGTGCGCGTGACAGATGGTGTAGATCGGACTGATGAGCATGAGGAGTTCGCTGAAGACTGTGTCGAAGTGCGAGGCATGAGTAGGGTGAAAGAAGGAGGAGGGATTCTTTGAACCTTTAAATGGCCAAGCCAGATCTGGATGGATTTGATTTTTTCATCATCAATCTCATGTTCCTCAATGAAGTGGAATGAGCCCATGATGTTCATAATAGTTGAAGCTCCAGTTCTTGGATCTGAAACTTGGATAGATTGAGAGAGTGAAAACTTCTCACGAGGCTGGTAAACAAACCCCTGGGATCAAAACTGCAATTTAGTTCCCACAGGGCCACAGAAGCTAAAAAATATATATTCAGTGTGTGCTAAACCTGTAAACTGTGAGTAACAAAAACCCAAACCTGTGAGAGTAAAAACTGTAACCTGTGGAGTATGGGTGTGGTTTTGGCTTGGGTGTGAAATCCTAACACCGCACCCGCACCCATGACCACCTGTGACCAAAAACCACAGTGTTACCTGAACCCATGTCACACCCTACTCCTCTGGTGCCACTTGAGGAGGCACTGTGCCTCAGCCAGCTGTCGCTTCTCTGTCTCGATGTCAATTGCATGGGAGTCCATCCCCATCTCCGCTGTGCATAGGCGCTCAACTTCCCCAATGAGGTATGGGTCCCCCACAGCCTTGAGGGCATTGTCGACGTGGTGCCAGAAGGAACCAGTATCCCCTCCTTC
Source organism: Russula sp. MG48 (assembly GCA_003313725.1). Lineage (NCBI taxonomy): Eukaryota > Fungi > Basidiomycota > Agaricomycetes > Russulales > Russulaceae > Russula > Russula sp. MG48. The sequence goes on along the minus strand of QLOS01003343.1, from coordinate 14,979 downwards.
ATCCGAGAAGATGGAGACTTGCCTCTGCGTGAGGTGAGGGAGTGGTCGCACGGCATGTCTTGCGACAGGGCGTGTGTGGAGGGGGAAGGTGAAGATGACCCTGCCAAGCCCCATGGTGGCCAGAATGACTGGGTCTTTGGCTCCAAACATAAAGGCAACATACTTGGGGGTGACCAGGGTGCCGGATGCGTCTTGGATCTTCGTGGCGAAGTGATAGGTGCTGTGAGGGTGGTTGAGATGGTAGGGGTGTCCAGGGTGATCTTGTACCTCTGCTCCTTCTGCAATGCCTTCAACATTGATAGATGCGAGGGGGCTCCACTCATCTGGGACGTTGGCAGGGTTCCAGGAGGGCATGGTTGGGGCAGAGTCTCCCTCCACAAGGCTGCGGAGTGAGGACATGGCATCAATAACGGTGCCATGCACATCTTCATCCTCCAGGGTGTTGATGATCTCTGCCACTGTTGCATTGATGTTACAGCTCAAGGGGCTGTCAGCACGACTTGTGCAACTAGGTGTGTGGCGAGGGTGAACATGTGCGAGAAGCAGCGAGCACATGGTCCTGAGCAAGACACTTTCGGTGGTCTCAATGATGCGAGAGTGAAGCAGACTCTTTGGAGTAGAACGGCTAAGTCACGAGTGCTTGTGACTTCAAGGTTCAAAGCTAAGTCATTGCAGCCGACTTAGAGGGGCGTGGGAGCGAAGCAAGGTCAGGTCTTGATTGCGAAACTAAGTCAAGCTTAAGGCTTGACTGGCGTAAAGAGAGCTCCTTATATAGGGAGCTACAGGCGGTCACGTGTCTACTAACTACCTGAGTCATAACGAGGGTAGTGGAGTAGTCCAAGATTCGGTGCTAAGTATAGTAGTGGAGCGATGGCCACATCGCTCCACATCAGTCATACACGATCCACAAATGTCATCTTGTACAGTAAGCAAACGGGAGTCAGGATGAGTCACGTACGGAGCAGAGGTAAGCATAGGGGCGTAAGCAAGAAGAAGGGGAAATGGTCCGTGCAGTCCGCAGGGGAGATTGTAACAGTATGCCCTCCCTTAAGGAACAGCTGCCACGCTGTTAGTCAGAAGTGGCTGGCTCACCGGACAGGGCGTGGCCAGTGTCGTTGGCATCGGGGGAGGACTCAGGTGGGCAGGGGCGCTTGCGGCGCAACATGTGGACAACGCATTCATGGACAGGGAGGGGATGCTCGTTCATGAAGTGGACATGAGGGGGGATGTGGATGGGGAGCTGAGCGACGACGTCAGTCTGGTGGGTGGCGGGGTGGCCCCACAGCCAGTAAGACATGGATGGGAGGATGGGGCGCACAAGTATTTGGTCCAGCTTGGGCCCGATGTGCGAGTTGATGGCTGCATCATGGAGACGCACTTCGATGGCACGCAGCTCGTCTCTGAGCGCATGGCGGCGGCGTACTAAGTCAGCGTCCCTATCAAGCTGGAGGGCGGTGTAATTGGCACAGCGCTGAGGGGTGCCCAAGAGGTGATGGTACTCCTGCTCAAGTTGGTGGTGTAGTTTGTGGACGAGGGTGCAGTAACGGTGGACCTCCGCAGTGACGCCAGCATCGCTGAGGCCTTCTAGAAGGCGGTCCACATGGTGGCGAAACTGATGGTTGCCCTCCAGGGCGGTCAGATCCCAGTCGTCTATGTCTGGGAGGTGAGCATCGGGACAGGGTTTAGTGTAGAGGGGCTCAGCGTAGATGGGGGACGTTGTCATTAGACGTCCCAGGACGAGGGGCTCAGCGAGGCAGGTGAAGTGGGCGTAGAAGGTGGCCGGGACTAATTGGTTGTTGTGATCGGGGACAAGGATATTGTCCCGCTCACCTGGGTTGTCAACAAGTCAATTCCATCGCAGGAGATAACCATTGTAGCCAAGCGCATTGCCTGACTGACCATGGCCTGGGTTTCCGCCACTGACACCGTGGGTGCGTGGATCAGCTGTGGAGGTGGCGACTCTTCCTTGATAGGCAGGGGTGGTGGCGACGTTTGTGTAGCTGCGTCGGCTAGAATACGAGGGGGCAGGGATGCCTGCCGGCGGCAGAAAGCTGACAGCGCAGGCAAGGTCATTGTCGGCAGATGGAAGCATGGAAAAGATGGTGGCTCTGATGGGCGGCGCAGCCCTGAAGCGGGGGTTGGTTGATGCAGGCGGATGGGGTCCATCCTGGGTGACCGGAGCGGCAGGTACTGAGGGGTTGGCAGGTGCTGAGGGGAGGCTCGAGATGGGGGAGGTGCTCCAGGTGGCATGGCCATCATCAATCTGGACAGGGGCGTTGCAGACTCCACAGAAGTTGTCTGAGCTGAGTGGGTGGTCTGAGAGGTCGGGGGCGGAGTGGAGGCTGGGGGCAGATGTGCTGCCACGAGCAGGAGAACTTCATCCAGAAGCTGGTCCACTTGCTCCATCACTGTTGTCATCATCGCTGGCACTGCTGTCACTGATGGTGAGTATGCGGGCAGTGAAGGGGGTCAGTGCTCATGGCTGCAGGTGGTCATCCTCAGGGCAGGGCTCCGTTGGCGGGGGCGACAATGGGGCGGCGATGTTGATGACTTGGAGGCTAGACTGCTGGTCTTTCGGCAAGCCATTGGCAGACATAAGCGACAAGTATGCAGGTGGTGGTGAGCTAGGAGTGGATTTGAGAGAGGGGGATGGCGATTTGAGGGTGATTAGGGCGTGTCTTATATAGGCCTCTCTTATTGCTGCGGGGTTTTCTCGGTGGAATTGGCGGACTAAGTTCATGGAGTGCTTCAGGTTCGCCCGAGGTTCCCATGTGTCTTCTGCTGTGGAGTATCCTTTCCACCTGACTTGGTACTGCGGCTGCTTTGTTCTTCCGAATCGGCGGTATTCTAGAATGGCCTTGACTTCATACTCTGCTTCCCCATCTATGACATCAGGGGGTGGTTCTGTAAAGTTTGGGCCATGCTCTTTAGTTTCTGTGTATGGGGTGAGGAGGCTGGCATGGAAGACATTGTGGACGCGGCGTAGCTTCCACTGTGGGGGGATAGTGAGCTGGTATACTACTGGGGAGAGGACTCTGGTGATTGTGAAGGGACCATAGCGTCTTTGAGCAAGTTTTGCACTTGGTTGTGTGATGTGGATATGCCTCCCTTTGAGCCAGACCTTCTGTCCTTGGGCAAATGGCTTAAATCACGCTCCCTTCCTGGAGCTGATGAGGGTCTGGGCATTGGTGATGGTGGTCTGCGCTGATTGCCGGCTTCCTTGGATGCGGTCTAGGCATTCTTGGAGTGTCGGCATCTTCTCGGATCTTTGTGGTTGGTGGGCGCATGGTACATGCCCCATGAGGAGCTGGAATGGTGCTTGTTTGGTGGTGCTACTGGGCCAAGCGTTGTGGACATATTGGGCGATGGGTAGGAGTGAGGCCCAGTTATCCTGTTGGTGGTTGACATAGATCTGTAGGTATTGTTCTAGCCATTGGTTGGTGCGCTCGGACTGGCCGTCTGTCTGGGGGTGGTAGGTGGTGCTGATGTTCTGGTCTGTTACGTGTAGGACCCATGCATATCATCTAGTCACGCTGAGGCGGATGAGGCCTTCGGACTTAGAGTAGAGTTCAAGGAATCACCTCGAGGAGCAGTGATGCACACAATAAGGGAGCGGATCACGGTTGGCTAGTATTGGTACAAGAGAACTAGCTTAGGGCCTCGGCGTATCGTACAGCTGAATCTTATATATGCAATACGTGGGAATCTCCTACTACGTTAGCATCCGAGTCATGTGCAGTCACTGGCCCTCACCCTATCAGTACAAGAATCGGAGCGAACAGGGAAATGGAAAGAAAAACGTAACACTACCCCCCGCTAGGTCTGAAGGCGCCTCGACTTCCTTAGTCCATGTACTGTGTAACCTCCTCGTTCCCTGTCTCGATGTCCGGTGCTGGTGATACAATTTCCCGCGGTGGGATCATGACAGGTTCTGGGGTGAAGGGGCATCCGGCGTATTGCAGCCTCATGCGAAGCTCTTCACGTGCCTCTCGCTCCCTATCGATGATGGTGATGCTGTCCCCAGGTAGTGCTGTCGCCTGCTCGTCGAGGTGGTTGTACACCGTCCTATACATGTCGGCCGCTTCCAGTCTGTCCACTGACTCCAGGAACTCCATCTGCTGCACGGTGTAGTGGTTGTGCACCAGTAACTCCTGTCGCTGTGCCTTAGCAAGGGCGCGTTGCGCAGTGGCAAGCTCTTGGCGTGTTTGGTACATTTCACATCTGAGATGTCAGTACCACATGATTTCCCCCTGCAGGAATGGGTCCTCAAGCTGCTGCAGCGCTCGATCGACCAGGTATGCGAACGCTTCATTATCCTCCAGTATCACCTGTTTCCCGACCATGAGTGGTGTGTGATGCCCTGCAGTGGGTCTAGCACGGAGTGGAATCATGAAGACAGGTTGTCCCTTGCCCATAGTGAGGTGGGCATGGGGGTGATTGTGGAGCATGTGGTAGTGGATGTATTTGGCCCTCCTCTTTGTTCCTGTTGCATCCATTATTGGTGAGGAGACTCAATACTTGCTCCTTGACTTGTTCTTTACGTAGGGTACCCCGGGGTGGGCAAACGGGAATACCTTGTCGATGAGTTTGTCGTTTGCTGGGAACAGTAATAGGGGGCGTGGTTCTTGGTACATGCGTGACAGGAGGGAGCGCGGGGCTTCTGTGGGGAGTGGGGACTCGGAGCGGACATGATAGGAGGGGGAGCGGGTGTGTCGTGCCAGTACCGTTGGGACGGTGAGCCCTTCGTTGTACACCACCAGCTCTTTGGAGTGACCAGAATGGTTCGAGGGAGTGGGGATAGGAGAAGGAGTGTGAGAGCCTCCATGGGGGTCAACCAAGAATGAGAATCGCATAGGGTTAAACAGACTAGTACGGTAGTTTGTAACGTTATCCTGTACTGCATGAAATCGTATAATATCTGGGTCTGACTGCGCATGGTACTCAGCTTCGGGGTTTGTCGACGGTTTTCCATTTACACCGTTGTATATGTACTTATCCTTCATCACCACAATCGACGCAGCTGTGGTGAAGGGTTCGCTCTCGAGTTTCTCCTGAAGCCAGGACGCGAGATGGAGCGGGTACTCCCCTGCTGCCGCGCAGTGAGTGGCTGCTGCTTGGTTTGCTTGAGGGAAAAACTTTCAAAGGTGTCTGAGGTGATACTGAATATTGGGGTCGGAGTTGGTTTTCTTCCTGGCTTCTTTGTCTTGTTCTTTGGCGACGATGCGTGCCATTTTTGCTGCGACCTTGTACGAGTCGCGAAGTTCTTCAAGGTGCATGGCCATCATCCCAGAGAACCACCTTGTCTTGAGGTAATCCTCAAGATTGTCAGCCATTGCGAGGGGAGGAATGGGAGTGTTCGATTCGAGCGTGGGCGAGTCGGGAATGGAGATATGGTCGGGGATGGAGACGGTGGGGGATACTGGTCGTGAGGGGTAGGGAGTATTCGTCATGGCGTACTGGTGGTATTGTTTCAGGGTGTAAGTATGTCCGAATGGGATTTTTGTGAGTGTAGCTAGGGCTAGGAATGCGATGGAGATTTGAAGGTGGGTGTCGGTCATCATTGGTTGTGGGGAATTTTCCCCCCTCTTAAGGCATGTGACGTCTCAGCGCTCTTGTCTGTTTGGGTGCGTTTGGGTTTTGTTTGTGGAAGTTTGTTATCAGGTCCGGAGCGTGGAGGTCTTGTCGTGGGACCTAGGAATCTTCTGATGGAGGGAACCCCTTCCATTGGACTCTGTATTGGAGAGTTTTCCTTCATCCAAAGAGTCAGGATTGGATGATCTTTTCCACTTCCCATTCCGGTTCTCCTTCTATGATCTCTGGGGGTGGCCTTTCGTAATTGTGTCCATGTGCTTCCGTTTCTTTGTAGGGTGTGAGTAAATCAATGTGGAACACAGGGTGGATGCGCATGGACCCTGGTAGGCCTAGGCGGTACGTCACTGGGGATAATTTGGCGATGATGGGGAAGGGACCGTAATGCCGTGGTGCCAGTTTATTTGTGGGGTGGTGAGTTTTGAGGTTGCGCCCTTCGAGCCAGACCTGATCCCCGATTTCGTATTGGGTAAATGGGGTTTGTTCTGGTCGGGTCTGGAACGCTTGTTGGGCCCTGTCCCGCACTTCCCGGATCTTCTCCAGGCATTCCTGAACTGTGGGAACGTCGGAATCTTCCTGGGAAATCGGTATTGTTGGTTTCATCCCGAATAGGAGTTCATGTGCTGTAATACTGGATCTGTCATGTGGCCACAAATTATGGATGTATTCGGCTAGGGTCAGGTACTGTGACCATGTGCTTTGGTCATCTGCGACCCATAGTCGTAGGTATTGTTGGATCCATTGGTTGGCTCATTTGCTTTGTCCATCTGTTCGGGGGTGGAATGCCGTGCTGACATTCTGTTGGATGTGGAGTAGTCGGCACAGTTCTTGGGTGAAATTGGATATGAATCTGGGGTCTCTGTCAGAGATTATCTTTCAGGGTATCCCGAACCATGGTACTAGATTTCGGAAGTAGAGCGTGGCTACACCCTCCCCTGTGATGTTGGTGGTGCATGGTATGAACTTCGCCGCCTTAGAGCAGCCTTGGTCCACGATCGTGAGGATGGCATTGTAGTGTCCAGACGTGGGCAGATCGGTGATAAGATCCATTGCCACAGTCTGGAAGGGTCCTTGGTGGGGTTCAACCGGAAGGGGTTGTAGGGGAGCTTTCCGGTGATGAGTTCGGGGTTTGTTTTCTTGGCATATCACACACCCTCATACGTATTGGGCGGCGAATTCGTTCATGTCCTCCCCCTGGTATTCTTGTTTGAGGAGATGTTGTGTGTTGGCAATGCCTGGATGTCCTGCTAATGGGTGGTCATGGTATCTTTGGAGGACTGTCCTTCTCTCTTCCAGGGATTCTGGGAAGAGAAGCTTCGCGAAGTAACTATCTGGTAGCATTACTATTCCCTTATTGTCATCCTCGCCCGTGGTGACACCAGGAGGTCTCGAGAGGAAGTCAGCTGGTATGTGTCTTTTTCCGGGGACATGTACTAATTTGAAGTTGTAATCCGTGAGTTTTTGCATCCACCGGGACTGGCATCGGTTCAGGTCTTGTGATTTTCAGAAGTAGATGAGGTTGTGGTGGTCAGTGTGGACTATGGTCTGGTGCCTGTTCCCTCCTACGTATGGTCGCCAGGTGGTCAGGGCAACAACTACTGTGTACATTTCCTTGTCGTAGATATCCCAGTTTCGCTGGGTGGCATCGAGGGTCTTTGACAGGAAGGCGACTGGGTGGACCTTGCCGTGTTCATCTTTCTGGTGGAGCACTGCTCCGACCGCGTAATTTGAGGCATCGGTGTCAATGGTGAAAGGTAGGTCGAACCATGGTTGGTGTAGTACTGGAGCCATGGTGACCGCCTTGATGAGCGCGTCAAACGCTTCTTGGCACTCTGGGGTCCAGTTGAAGCCTCCTCCTCAGGCGCTCTGGGCGATGAGTTGGTTGAGGGGAGCAGCGATGACGCTGAAGTTGCAGATATACATTCGGTAGAAGTTGAGGAATCCAATAAAGGAGCGGACTTGTTTGGTTGTGGTGGGGACCTTCCAGCTTCTGACGCCCACCACCTTGACCGGGTCCATTGCGATCGTGTCGGGGGTTATGATCACCCCTAGATACTCTACTTGAGTTGCCTCGAAGAGGCACTTCTGTGGTTTGAGGTAGAGGTCGTGTTCTTCGAGTACAGCGAGTACCGTGTGCACTACTCGTCGGTGTAGATGGAGGTCGTTGGGGGTATGGATGAGGATGTTGTCCATGTATACTGTCACATACCCCTCATTGATTAGCTCCCTAAAGATATGGTTCATCATGGCTTGGAATGTGGCTGGGGTGTTGGTGAGTCCGAAGAACATGACCAGGGGTTCGAAGAGTCCTCGACTCGTTTTAAATGCTGCCTTTTCCTGATCGCCTTCCCGGATTCTAATGTTGTTGTAGCCCCATCGTACATCCAGTTTGGTGAAGAGTCCAGATCTTCCCCCAGGTACACGTGTGAGTCAATCCATGAGCTCCCTGATCAGTGGTAGCAGGGTTGCGTCCCGTATCGTCCAGGAGTTCAGTTTGCGGTAGTCTTGGATGGGGCGGTAGGTCCCATCCTTCTTCAGTATGTAGAAAACCGGTGATGCGTATGGTGATTTCGAGCGTCTGATCCGTCCAATCCTGTCACGACTTTTCACCCCTTTTACCATCCTATTGTGCCACCCATTCACGCCTGATCCACGCCTGTGCATGCCTGGCTAGCCTAGAGCCCTGACTTGCTTCATTCACGCTTGCCACCTTCCTTTTATGGTAATCCGGACCGCCCGGACCGCTGCCAACTCCGCCATCTTATCACGCTTACTCAGATCTCCCACACATGCACATATGGCAGTAAAGCTGCACCCTGCCACATTTATCGCCATATCTCACGCCCCTCTTGACCGCACCTTGCCAGACTCCGTGCCCAGCCCGACCGGACCCCCACGCCATTGTCCCCGCATTTCTGTACGTGCCACATTCGTGCCTGGACTACTATACGCTATCTGCCTCATGCCCCCTTCGCCACTTCTATCTTGCCTTCTGATGTTCCGCACTGTACCGCGTGACCTGTAGAGCATTCCAGGTCCTCTTACTATACGCCTGCTGATTCCTGACCGTGTCCCACGCGTGCCTCATGACTGCCTTCCTGCTTTCTCACTTGTTGCCACTTATATCATTGCACACGCTGCTGATATCATTGCCTGCACCACTTACTTCATTGCCCATGCCACTTTTATCATTGCTTACTGATGCCTCAAGCCGTCTTGCCGTTGCCAGTATATAGACTAGGTATCTCGCGCCTGTGATACCTTATGCTTGACTTGATCTGAATACCAGTGTCCTTGTTTGCCTGCCCCTGCTGCCTGCGCATTGCTGCGCACATCTGTTTGCCTCTCTAAGTCGTCTAGGGTACTTCTGAACCCTAGCTGAACCCCTGTCGGTGTGTGCCACACATAGGGGGACTCTCTGTGCACGTTGGGCTAAGCCCAAGTAGCACAAGTTGCGCGCGTCAATAGGAACGACACGCTGGGTCATAACAAATCCTGAGGTTTTCCTCGAGGAATTTTTGTTGAGCTTCATCTTCTCTTGGTGTCAGTGGGTAGATTTTACAGTCAATGGAGGCCGGGGCGTCAGGCTTCAGTTCGATAGCGTGATCCCACGGGGTGGATTCGGGGAAGCGCTGTGCTGCTTCGTCGTTAAACACCCGTGCGTGGTTATGGTATTGTACTGGGACAATCTGGTCCCACATCTTGTTCGGTTTGGTGTTGGCCGCTTGGGCTAGTTGTTGCGCTACTGTTGTCTTTGCAAGTCGCATTACGAGTTGGTCCCCTCTTTGCAGGATCAGGGGGTTGCTGATGGTGACGGACTTCATTCCAGCAACCGGTGTACTTGTGGTGGCTGCTTGGGCTGCCGCACCGGCGGTTCTTAGTATCACCTTGGCCGGGAGAGTGCCCTCTTTCCAGTTAGGCTGTGGATTGGCTGCGGCGAACCACGGGTATCCCAGTACGATGTAATCTCCATCCATGTGGGCGACATAAAACCTCAGCGTGTGAGGGGCGGACCCCATCATCACTTCCAGGTCTGTGTAATGGGTGATATCGCCGCCTTTGTTTGGTGATCCATTGGCGTTCTTTAGTCGTTGTGGCATTGGGAGCAACTTCATTCCTAGTCGATGTTGCTCAATGAATTGTTGGCTCATGAAGCACTCTGTGGCTCCACTGTCTAGAAATGCGAGGAGGTCGGCCTTTTTCAGTGCAGTGTGAAATGAAACTGGGATTCGCATGGTGTTAATTCAGGGTAAAAATACATCGCACTGAAACATAGCTCGAGCAAAGGCTGTCTTGCTCAAGCCTGACCAAAATCCTCTTCTCCACATATCTGCCCCCACTTGTTTGCTAGTTCCTGATACTCTTCCTCTCCTAATCCTTTTATGAACGCTAGGACTGTGTCCTGAGACAGGGGCGTTGTCTGCCCACTGCCCCCTGCTTCTGTCTGTTCCGTGCTGGTCTGAGCTCATTTCGTCTCAGGGTGTTGCGTCGTTCTTTTTGGGCATGCCCGAGAGATGTGTCCCTGGGCCTGGCAGAAGTAGCACTGACCTTCTCATCGACATCGTTCTTTGTCCGCTTCTGTGGTGGCCTTCTGTGCCGCATCTACTTGCATGGCGTTGGGGTCGGGTTGGCATGCCTCATGTCTGGTGTTGAATTGCCCTCGTGAGTTTCGATTTGGGTTAAAGAAGGGCTGTGGGAGTACACCTTGTGGTGCCCTGTTCCCAGCGGCAGCCTGTTTCTTTTGTGTGAAGAAGGCCTGGCGGTGTGGTTCTAGGGCTGTTAGGATCACTGTGCGCTTGCGTGCTGCTGCCTTCCAGTCGACCCAGTTTTGAGGTTGGTCTAAGTTCATACAGTTGTCGAGTACTTTTATGTTGAGGCCCCATTTGAATTTCTCCAGAACGGCTGGGTTGTCCTCCTGGTACTGTGCCTTCCTGGCCCACTCTGCGAATCGGGTAATGTAGTTGTCAATGTCCATTCCCTGCATCTTCAGTTTGTCTAATTCTGCAGCTGTGCGATATTGTTGATTGGTGTCAGTCCAGTCCTGGACAAAGTTCTGTTCGAATTGCTCCCATACATTTGGGAGTGGCGGCATCGGGACCGGGTTGCCCATGATCCAATCTTCCTGTGACCTTTTCCACTCAGCGACTGTGGGGCCACGAATGTAGGTGAGGGCGTGGGCGACCTTTCGATAAGGGTCAGCTATAATGGGTGCTGCCTGGTTCAGGTATTGGTAGAGTTTGAGTGCGTGCATGAACTCATCTGCGTTGAGGCGGTCCCCATCGAATATGGGGGGTTCTTTCCCTTCAAGTTTGCCGTTGGCTGGGGGTCCAGGTGCAGGTGCAGCTGGTTGGGCTGGTTGGGCAGGTGGGGGGCCTCCACCTCCACCGCCTCCTCCTGCTGGGGGTTGGTAAGGTGGGGCTGGGCCTGCGCCACCACCACCGCCACTGCCACCACCACCGCCACCAGCAGGTGTGGTGCATGCGAGCGTTGCGGTCTGCATAGGTGTGAGTGTGACTGTTGCCATATGGATGATAGGGGGGTGGATGGGTTCGTCATCTGTTGTCTGAGCTGATTGTTCGTGTGAGAGTTCAGTAGACTCGTCGTTGGGTGGGTTTCTTATCGTTTCTAGACTGGTAGTAGCTTCGAGTTTGGATGCCAAGGGGAGGAGTACTTTGCGTGTGAGGTCCTCACCTGTAAAATTGTCTATGTCGGGGTTGAGTATTTCATTTGGGGGAAGTCCTGTTGTTCGACCGTTTTCAAACCGGCCCTTTTCTTCATTCCAGTTTTGGTCGAAGGTGTAGAAGATGTTGCAATAGTAAACCAGTGGGTATACACGTCCACTATAGAGGGAGTAGTATCCGTCCCAAGGTGCAAACACCATTGGGGAGAGTTTCGTGCCCTTTTTGCAGAAGAGGGCTTGTCTCTTTCTGATCCTAGTTCTGGGGATCCTTTCTCATGGGGCCTCGTCAGTTAGTGAATGGCAAGGGTTTAACAAACCCTGGGGGTTTGGGCCAAGGGTATATGAGGGTAAGGGTAAGGGTAAGAACTCTCAAACCCTTCACAAACCCTTACCCTTGAGAAGGGTATAGGGTAAGGGTAAGGGTTTGAACCTTCATACCCTTCACATACCCTTACCCCAGATACAAGGGTTATTGAATGTTAAAAGTTAGAAAGTGTTGTAATTCTTTCCCATTCTCACTTTTATGGGCACACCTAGGGGAAACCCCATTGCATTGAGTTCCAATTCCTAAGGGACTCATGTGTAACAGGTTGATCTTGATGCCAACTGACATTGAAACACATAGGATTTGGGTGTAATAGAAAGTGTTTAATACCAGTATAATAAATAACCCTTGAAAATATTGTGTAGATAACAGAGAAACACTATATTAAGTAAACCCTTGCATTATACCCCCCATACCCTGCGGTACCCTAAACCCTTGCTCTACCCTTACCCTTACCCTCCAAAACCCTTACCCCTACTTAAGGGTAAGGGTTTTCAAGGGTAGGGGTAAGGGTAGCAACAAAATACCCCAGGGTTACCCCTGCCATACACTATCATCAGTCAAGTTGGCTTCGACGTAAAACGGGGGTCGATGGCTACTGGGGAGGAAGGAGCTGTCATGCAGATGGGGACTGTTGGTGCCTTCCAGGTTGTTGCTGTACGATTCAGAGTTGTATCTGTTGGATCACTAGGGCCAGAGCTGTACATCGCTTGTGGAGGAGATATAGCTGATGCGCTATGAACTTGTGTTCGATGTTGAACATGACAGTGCAGGTGTGTGTGCAATAATCATTGTGTACTCTGACACAGGTGTTTAGGTATACTTCCACACGATCGAGATGGTCTTGCTCTTTGAGTGCGTTGAGGAGTTCTTCGTTGGTCTGTTCCAGTTTGTCGATGTTCAGGAAGCTAGTTCTAATGTTACGCGTAGGACCCACGCGTATCGTCTAGTCACGCTGAGGCAGATGAGGCCTTCGGACTTAGAGTAGAGTTCGAGGAATTGCCTCGAGGAGCGGTGATGCACACGATAAGGGAGCGGATCACGGTTGGCTAGTATTGGTACAAGAGAACTAGCTTAGGGCCTCAGCATATCGTACAACTGAATCTTATATATGCAATACATGGGAATCTCCTACTACGTTAGCATCCGAGTCATGTGCAGTCACTGGCCCTTGCCCTATCAGTACAAGAATCGGAGCGAACAGGGAAATGGAAAGAAAAACGTAACACGGCTGGAGGATTTCCACTGTGCCATCAAGGAGTGTGCTGATTGTTTTGCGCAGGGAGGAGATGAAAAGTTGGAGGGGTGTTCCCCGCTGAGGTTTCATGGGCCTGCTTCCACTGCCCTTGCCTCCTTAAGTACCATGGTCCGGATGGCTGTGGGGTTCCTTTCGTGGAACTCCTTCACGAGGTCTGGAGCATGTATGTTGCTTGCCGGTTCCCACGTATCGTCGGTGGTGGAGTATCCCTTCCAATGGACCCTGTATTGGAGTTCCTTTTTGCACCCATATCACCTCGAGGCAGTTATTTCTTCCACCTCGTACTGCTCCTCCCCCCCGATCATCTCCGGCGGCAGCTGCAGAAAATTACGCCCATGTTCTTCCGTCTCCTTATATGGCGACAGCAAGGAGGTGTGGAAGGTGTTGAAGATTTTCCACTGGGGTGGGAGTGTCAGCTGGTACACCACAGGGGAGATCACCTTGCTGATTGTGAAAGGGCCATATCTCCTTGCAGCTAGCTTGGTGGTGGGGTGAAACAGTTTGAGGTTCATGCCTTCCAGCCACACCTTGTCTCCCACGGCGTGGGCCTTGAAAGGGTGTCCCTTCCTTCCCCTTTCACTCCGTAGCAGCACTAGGTGTTGGGTGTCACGCCCACCAAGTGAGCGTACCTCCACTGGCGAAGGAGGGGGCGTAGGCGACGTTGGTGACTGAGGCCTCGAAGGTAAGAGGTCTGTATACCTCTCGTGTGCAGGCGTACTCTTGTGACATCTGATACTGAGCTTTCCCTTGCCTTTGAGCATACGCTAGCACTCTGCAAAGGGATGCATGAAGTCTGGCAATTGGCCAGAGGATCTGGGGTTCACAAGTGAAGGAAGGAGACCGTTCACAGGCTGAGATTACAAGAGAACAGACTTAGGGTCTGTTCTAAGCGTACCAGGCAGTATAAGTACATCAAGACGTGACTCATAGCGAGTCAGAACGAGTCATGGCATCCCTAGGATGCCTCTACTGGTACAGAGTCATTTGGAGTCATTGTACGGTATGAGTCAGTGGGTGCCGAGGCAGCGCATGCGCAGAGGCATGCAAATGTAGCACTAGTGGATGCGCGTCGGTCCCGACGGTCCGCCAGACTGGGTGGTAAGTGTACAGAGCGAAAGAGGAAGGCATGAGTGGAGTCATGGGCCATAGGGGCCCGGCAGTCCAAAGGCAGAGCGCAGGGAAGGGTAGGCAGTAAGAAATGAAAGAAATGGAGCGTACAGTGAGATGGGAGCGTAACATTGGGCATGTCTGATGGCTTCCATTGCTTGTTCTCTTAGCCGCTTCAGGTGACCTGCTCGTTCCGTGACTGCTGGCGTGTTCGCCCCCTGTGTCGTCCTAACTTTCACTTCGGGGGTGAATCCGATCAAGAGTTGAAATGGGGTGAATCCTGTGGTGGTGCTGGGCCAGGCGTTGTGTATGTACTGGGCCATGGGCAACCATTGCGCCCAGTCATTTTGTTGGCTGTTGCAGTAGATCCGGAGGTATTGTTCCAGCCATTGGTTCGTCCGTTCTGATTGCCCGTCCATTTGTGGGTGATACGCCGTACTGATGTTTTGTGTGATGTCCAACATGCGGCAGAGTTCCCTTGTGAAATGGGATGTGAAATGGGGGTCTCTGTCCGAGATCACCCTCTTCTAGGGTATTTCACGGGTATACCATGGGTGTGATTTTCCATAACTGCACCCACACCCGCAAATACCGTAACCATCATGGTCATGGTACAAAACTGTGTAAAATCACCACGGTGTGATTGGTGACACCGCAGATCTTTTATTACCCATGGAACATACACGGTGTCATTGTGACACCATGGTACCATTGATTATGATTGAAAACTATGATATTATTTTGAGACAAACTACTACAAAAAGTCCTACTAGATTACTACGCGCTGAGTCCTGCCACAGCTGCTGTGGCCACTGCTGGTGTGGCCGTTGCTGCCGACCCCGTTGCTGCTGACCCCGTTGCTGCTGCGCCCACTGTGCTGCCACCGCTGGTGCCGGTGCGTGCGTCGTGCGTGCGTCGCGTGGGCGTGCAGGCGTTGTGCGGATGTGCAGGCATTGTGCGGGTGTTGTGCAGACGTGCGGGCGTTGTGCGGACGTGTGGGCGTTGTGCGGGCATGCGGGC
>QLOS01003342.1:0-19759 GCA_003313725.1 Russula sp. MG48 | reverse complement strand
ACGGCCGCTGCCACGCGCACCGTCACCGCGGTGACCGCGCCCGCGCCAGGACCATCGCCGCGGTCGCTGCCACGCCAGCAGCGTCACCGCACCCGCACCATCGCTGTGGTCGCTGCGGGAGCCTGGAGGGCCCGATTCCCGCGTAGCTACAGCAACGGCAGGGTGCAGTGCTGGAACAGGGGGAGTGGCAGAATAGTGGTGGTAGCGGCAACGGCGGTAATGTGGGGGCAACAGGTGCCGCAGCGGCGGCAGCGACGGCGACGACGAGCCCCCCTATTTAGGAGTTGATGCACTGTATTGTACTTGTTCTTAGTTAGTTTTATGCCAAATACAGCTTATTTTATCTTAACTTCCTTAAGTTTGTGTGATGCTTGAAATTTGATGAGTTCTTGATTTTACTTAATTTTGTGAGTGAGCCCCTTAATGGCCATTAAGAACAAATAATACAATTTAAGGGAAAAGATAAGAGAATTAAGAGAAATTAATGAAATGGATCGTCTTAACCCAAGGAAACCTGTCTTAATTAAGCACCCTCTTAATGTCCCTTAAAATGTTCTTAAAACCATTTAAGAGGATTTAAGCCAGGTTAAGATAATTTCCAAATACCTGATGTATAAGATACCAATCGTCGTTGATATATTCGACGGTTCTTTCTCTGATGCCTATTGGCATGAGTATGCAGACGTGATAACACCAAAAGGTGTCTTCTGCGTTGCGCTGCCACTGGGCTTCTCCTTTGATGTAGTCAGGTAAGTCGTCCACTTGTCTAATGGGTACCCTGGATCGTCTTCCTTCTACGAAGGCGAGTCTGATCTCTTCCAGGATGTCACAGTTGGAGTGGGAAACCGGCAGCTTCAAAGAATGCTGTTACTATCAGGTTGAGGTCTCTTGCAGCGGTGTGCAGCTCTCGGAGACCTTGGTCAATGTTCCTATGTTGTCTGTTGGGGGCGTCTCTGCAGGTATTCCTGCAGTCTATATCGTGGTTGGCTGCGTCGGCTTGCAGTTCTTCCAATAGTTCGCTAACTGTGGCGATTTGTTCAAGCACCTGGTCCAGTGATAGTTCGGTGAAGCCAGTCAGGAAGGAGGGTTGACGTTCCAGTGTGTCTGTCATATTTCTAGAAGGGTGACCGCGGCTTCCAGGGTCTGGAGTTGTTCTAACCACTCTTGATGTGCGTAGAGGTAGACGATCTGTTCAATGTCGAGGGTGTGATGTAGCGCTGATGGTCTGTCAGCGCAGACGATCCAGCAGATTAGATCGTGGTCTATTAAGGCGATGTCAAGGGCTTCTCTCCAGTTATCTAAGCGCGTGCATTGGTTCCAGAGGTCTCTGGTTTGGTCTGCAAGGGTACGGGCTTCTTGGGCGATTTGGCTATTGGTGGATTGGGCAATATTGGCTAGTGCAGAAGTAGGCGTGTAGGCTGGCATGTCTTTCCTGGCGAGTTTCGTGTTTCTGGGCTCCTGGGATAAACTCGACCGCAGTTGGGGATGCTAGTATCTGGAAAGTATTTCTGTTTGGTGGCAACAGGTATTCTTCCTTCAGGCTGTAATGCTTGGGGTGGCGCACCATCCACAAGGGTAAAAGGAAGCTTGACTTATGTTACGGCTCAAGGGGCCGTGAGCACGACTTGTGCGACTTGGACATGTGGCAAGAGTGAACACGTGCGAGGGCAATGAGCACGTGGTCCAGAGCGAGACACTTCTGGTGGTCTCGATGATGCAAGAGTAAAGCAGACTCTTCGGAGTAGAACGGCTGAGTCACCACACGTGTGACTCCGATGTTCAGAGCTAAGTCATTGCAGCCGACTTAGAGAGGCGTGAGAGTGAAGCAAGAGGGCAGAGGCGAGGCAGAGGCAGTGGGAGCGTCTTAGAGCGGCAAGCTCAAAGAGTCGAAGCAAGGTCAGGTCTCAATTAAGAAACTAAGTCAAGCTTAAGGCTTGACTGGCACAAAAGGGGCTCCTTATATAGGGAGCTACATGGGGGCATGTGCTAACTACTACCTGAGTCATAACGAGGGTAGTGAGTCAGTCCAAGATCCGTAGCTAAGTATAGTAGTGGAGCGATGGCCACATCGCTCCACATGAGTCACGCACGCTCCACAGGTCGTCATATCGTACAGTAAGCAAGTCGAGTCATGTATGGAGTAAGGGTAAGCATATGGTCATAAGCACAAGTCCAGAAACAGTCCGCAGTCCGACAGGGAGATCGTAACATTCCCCCCATCTCGCTCCTGTGACCATGCAATAAATCTTACCAAGGATGCACCAAAGACACTTGACTGTTGAACCTATCCTCTCACCCTGAAGGAACAAGACGCAGTGGATGATTATGTGGATGACCAGGTCAAAAAGGGATACATATCCCCTTCAGACTCTCCCTATGCATGTCAGATCTTCTTCGTAGCCAAGAAGGATGGCTCCTTCCGCCCTGTACAAGATTTCCGACGCCTAAACACCTATACCATCCCAGACTGATACCCCATTCCAAACTTAGAAGACCTGACCTGTCGCCTAGCAGGAGCCTGACTCTTCACAGCCCTGGATGTAAGGGCAGGCTACAATAACATCCGCATTAGAGAGGGAGATCAGTGGAAGGCTGCATTCAAGACCCCTGCTACGCGAACTAAGCCCCCAGGACATTGGGAGCCGAACATGATGCCCTTTGGGCTATGCAATGCACCAGCAACATTCCAGAAGTTCATAAATGAGGTACTCAAGGACCTCATTGCCACAGGCATGGTGCTATGCTACCTCGACGACATCCTGATTGCCACTACCAACAATATCCCCCTGCACCGAAAAATAGTGCACCAAGTACTGGAACGGCTCATGGCAAATGACCTATACCTAAAACCGGAAAAGTGCACCTTTGAACAAACACAGGTGGCCTATCTCAGACTCATCATTGGAGATGGAAAGGTTCTCATGGACCCCGCAAAGGTGGAGGCAGTCCGCACCTGGCCTCCCCCTAAAAATGTGCATGAACTCCGTGTCTTCCTAGGCCTCATTGGATGGCTCCGCCCATTCCTAAAGGGCTTTGTGCACAAGGCACGACCACTTCACACACTTACTAAAAAAGGGGAACCCTGGAATTGGACAGAGGAATGCCAGACAGCCTTTGAAGCCCTAAAAGACCTTGCCACTTCGGGCCCAGCCCTCAGACAACCCAACTTTGAAGTCCCATTCGAGGTAGAGGTAGACGCCTCTAATTTCACCACAGGAGCAGCCCTGTTTCAGAAGGACACGAGGGGAAAGCCACAACCAGTGGCCTTTATCTCGCAAACTTTAAACCAAGCAGAAAGGGGCTACAATATCTTCAATAAGGAGCTCCTAGCAGTCATGAGGGCGCTCCGTCACTGGAGACATTACCTAGCAGGAGCCAAGCACAAGGTTATCGTCCACACCGACCATGCGAACCTCCTATACTTCTAAGACTCCCACAAGATCAACCGACGCCTTGGGCGTTATGTACTGGAGCTGGAAGAGTTTGACCTAGCTTTGAAACATCGCCCTGGAGCAGAGAACAAGGTGGCTGATGCCCTATCTCGACGCCCTGACTATGACAAAGGAGAAGGAGATAATATGGACGTAACTGTCCTGCCAGCCTCCCTATTCATCCTGTCACGCTCACCGAGTGAGCGTACCTCCACAGGCGAAGGAGGGGGCATAGGCGATGCTGGTGACTGCGGTCTCGCGGGTAAGAGGTCTGTATACCTCTCACGTGCAGGTGTACTCTTGTGACGTCTGATAGAGAGCTTTCCCTTGCCTTTGAGCATACACTAAGGCTCTGCGAGGGGACGCGTGAAGTCTGGCAATTGACCAGAGGAGTCGTGGTTCACAAGGGAAGGGAAGGAACCGTTCACAAGCTGAGATTACAAGAGAACAGACTTAGGGTCTGTCCTAGGCATACAGCGCGATATAAGTACATGCGAGAATGACTCATAGGGAGTCAGAGCGAGTCATGGTGTCCCTAGGACACTGCTACTAGTACAGAGTCATGCACAGTCAGTAGGAGTCATCGTATCGTGTGAGTCATGGGTGCCAACGCAGCGCATGCGCAGAGGCGTGCAAATGTAGCACTAGTGGATGCGCGTTGGTCCTGGCAGTCCGTCAGACTGGGTAGTAAGCGTACAGAGCGCGATAAGGAGGCACAGGCGGAGTCACGGGCCATAGGGGCCCGGCAGTCCATAGGCGAAGCGTAGAGAGCAGTAAGCAGTAAGAATGAAAAGAAATAAGGCGTACAGTGAAGCGGGAACATAACATCACCCCTCTCCTACAGTCCACGACTGTCCTCAGTTGCTACCTTGGTCAGTCCAGTCGTAAGCGTCCATGGTGTCAGCATCATACTCTGCTGTGGCCACCGGCTCCCCCTTGGCCTCGCGTTCAAGGCGGGAACCCTCCTGGGTGATGCGTTCGAGGAGGGACCGTGTGCCAGGAGGGGGGCGTCAAAGATGCATCGGGAGAGGGTCCACGGCTCGGGGCGCTGCATATTGCCCCACCCCGCCTTGGCCAGGGCTTCGCGCAGCGCAGGGGAGGGGCAGTAGGAGAGGACCTGGTCCTCAGGGGTGTCGAGTGGGGCGTGGATGGAAGTGAGGTAAGGGAATATGACATTGTAAGCATCTGCCCAGGAGAGACATGTCACGCTCTGGTGACGCTGGTCCTTATAGTAGTTGAGCCTCCTCTGGTGCCATTTGAGGAGGCATTGTGCCTCAGCCAGGCACCGCTTTTCTGTCTTGATGTCAATGGCATGAGAATCCATCCCCATCTTCGCTGTGCGTAGGCATTTGACTTCCCCAATGAGGTATGGGTCCCCCACCGCCTTGAGGGCATTGTCAACGTGATGCCAGAAGGAACTGGTATCCCCCCCTTCATCTGAGAAAATGGAGACTTGCCTCTGCATGAGGCGAGGGAGTGGGTGCGCGGCGTGCCTTGCGACAGGGCGTGCGTGGAGGGGGAAGGTGAAGATGACCCTGCCAAGCCCCATTGTGGCCAGGACGACCGGGTCTTTAGCTCCAAACATAAAGGCAACATACTTGGGGGTGACCAGGGCACCAGACCCATCCTGGATCTTTGTGGAGAAGTGGTAGGTGCTACGGGGGTGGTTGAGACGGTAGGGGTGCCCAGGGTGATCTTGTTCCTCTGCCCCTTCCGTAATGCCTTTGACATCGATGGA
Organism: Russula sp. MG48; assembly: GCA_003313725.1. Lineage (NCBI taxonomy): Eukaryota > Fungi > Basidiomycota > Agaricomycetes > Russulales > Russulaceae > Russula > Russula sp. MG48. Next base: position 14,590 of record QLOS01003342.1, on the reverse strand, counting down.
TGCAAGGGGGCTCCACTCGTCTGGGACGTTGGCGGGGTTCCAGGAAGGTGTGGTTGGGGCGGAGTCTCCCTCCACAAGGCTGTGGAGTGAGGACATGGCGTCAATAATGGTGCCACGTACGTCTTCATCCTCCAGGGTGTCGATGATCTCTGCCACTGTCACATTGAGGCGGCAGATGACTTCTTCTCCCGTGGTTACCCCACGCATATCAATGGCAAAGGAGGGCCCTTCTTCGTCACTTCCAGAGACAGGATTCCCCATGGCGTCAGTGAGCAGGAGGCCTGAGACATGTGTGGTGGTGGAGTGGCTGAGGGGTGCGTATGGGGAGTCGTCTGCATAGGAGGTGGTGTCTGGGCTGGCGGTGAGGGTCTCCAGTGTGTCAACAGGGGGGAGTTCGATGTCTGTCATGGGGGAGCCCGGAGGGGGCTCCAATGCGGGGATGGGCTGGTCTACGGCGGCAAGCAAATCACTGTAGTCCCCTTTGTAAATGGGGGAACCTGGTGCGGAGGATGTAGTAGAGGAAGTAGACATATAAGCAGGACGAGGGCGACGAGGGTGGCGAGCAGCAGCGACCATGGTGGCAGGGTTGAAATTCTGTGGGGACGAGGAAGCGCGAAAGATGTTAGGGTAGATTGAAGCCACAGCTGCCAGGAATGGACGGGGGTAGATAGAGAGTGATTTGGGGTGTTTCTTTGCAGTCTTATAGGCTGTCTTGTTGCATGCCATTTCAGGCCAGGAACCTTCCTGCGTCAGCTTCCTGGCTGGGTTTCTAAGCAGCTTACTATTAGGGTACTCGGGGAGCTGCGCGGGAGGATAGTCTGGGAGTTGCGTGGTGGGTGAGAACGTTGGTAGGCTCCCTGTGCTGGACGTGACAATGAATGTGGCAAGCGTTGTCTCTGACTCTGATTCTGGTGTAGGAGGAAGCGATGCTGACAATGCTGCTCGGTGTGCGCAGGAGGCAGAGGTGCGTGACGAGTCTGGCACCAATTCTGGACTTCTGGCGGTGGCTGTTGTCCTGGCTGGTCGTGCTCTCAGGCTGGTGAGGGTGGAAATGACGTGTGCACGTCCCTCCCCTCTGTGTATTACCCCCCTCTTAGGTCTCACAGCGCCTCGCTGCATCTTGGTTTTTTGATGGAATTCCCTGATCAGGTCTGGAGTGTGCACTCCTGTAGCTGGTTCCCATGTGTTGTCAGCGTGTGGGTAGTTCTTCCATTTGATTAGGAACTGGTGTTCGCGTTTTTTGCCCCAGTGGTGCTCCCCCATAATGCGCTCGACTTCCCATTCTGGTGCTCCTTTGATGATATCAGGTGGGGGGCGTGTGCAATTTGGTCCATGGGCGTCTGTTTCTTGGTAAGGCGTCAGGAGGTCCACATGAAACACCTTATGAATCGTCCATGATGGTGGCAATTCTAGTTGGTAAGCCACAGGGGAGATGACAGATGTGATTTTGAATGGTCCAAAGCGTTTGGGCGCTAGCTTACTTGAGGGATAATAGGTTTTGATGTGGCGTCCTTCTAGCCAAACCTTTTGTCCTTTTCGGAATCGGAGTATTGTTGTCTTTGGTGGTGCATTCAGGAGTCTTTGTGTGTGCTTCCTGGCGTCTAGGATGTGTGTGAGGCGGTCCTGCACTGCTGGTGGGTGCATTGGGTCATTGTCAATTGTGCACTGCAGTTGGTAACCAAAGAGGAGTTCGTGTTGTCCTGGGGTGAAAGGCGGTGCTGATATTTTGTTTGGCATGTATGCTCTGGGCTAGTGCGTGCGCAAAGTGTGATGTGAATCTGGGGTTGCGATCGGAGATGATTTGCCTGGGGAGTCCAAACCATGGGAGGATGTGGTGGAAGTACAATGTGGCCACTCCTTCCCCTGTGATTGTGGTTGAGCATGGAAGGAAGCACGCAGCTTTCGAGCAGCCTTGGTCTACAATGGTGAGGATCGCGTTGTGCCCTGCTGAGAGGGGGAGGTCTGTGATCAGGTCCATGGAAATGCTTTGGAATGGTCCTTCTTCTGCAGGGACATCGATTGGGAAGAGGGCTGCCTTTGCTTGCATGGTGCGTGTTTTGGTTTCTTGGCATTTGGTGCACCCTTGTACGTATTCTCTTGTGAATCGTTCAAGTTCCTTTCCCCCTTCATAATGTCTCCGCAGAAGTGCAAGTGTGTTTTTGACACCTGGGTGCCCTGCGAGGGGGTGGTCATGGTATCTCTGGAGGATTTGTCTCTGTTCGTTCAACTCTTTGGGGAAGGTAGCAAACTGTAGGGCTGCGATGCGTTCTGGCAGGAATAGGGTGATATTTTCATTGTCGTGTTCTCCTTTGTCCCCTGGGGGACGTGATAGGAAGTCTGTGGGGACGTGTTGCTTGCCTGGGACGTGCACCAGTTGATAGTCATACTCCTGGAGTTCCGGCGACCATCTGGCCTGGCGGCAATTGAGGTTCTGTGGTCGTAGGAAGTACTGTAAGTTGCGGTGATCCATGTGTATGATAACCTTGTGCATGCTTCCTGCTAGGTAGGCCCTCCATGTGCGTAGCGCATCTAGGACTGCAAAGGCCTCTTGGTCTGCAACATCCCAATTGCGTTGGGTGGCATCGAAGGTTTTAGAGTGGAACGCAATCGGGTGGAGGTGTCCCTGCTCATCTTTTTGTTGCAGAACTGCTCCTAGGGCGTGTTGCGATGCGTCTGTGTCAACGTAGAATGGTTTAGTGAAATCTGGCTGCCTGAGGACTGGTGCTGAAGCTACTCGGTCTTTCAGTTCGTTGAAGGCGGCTTGTCGCATTGTCGTCCACTCCCATGGGACATCCTTGTGTGTGAGTTCATTCATGGGGCGTGCAATTTCACTAAACTTGGGGATCCAGCGTTGATAGAAGAGGCAGAATCCTATGAACGTGCAGATGTCCCGGACATTCCTTAGAGTGGGCCATGTCAGGATTGCTTTGACTTTGATGGGGTCCATTCTGAGGTGGTCCTTCTCCAGTATGATGCCCAGGTATTCCACTGTCGTAGCCTCGAACAGGCATTTCTCTGGTCATAAGTAGAGGTTGTGCGTGAGGAGGATTTCTAGGACTTGGGTAGTGACACGGCGGTGTAGGGGGTAGTCCAGAGGCATGTGCACAAGGATGTTGTCCATGTATACTGTAACATAGCCACCGTCAATGAGCTCCTTGAAGATTTGGTTCATCATGGTCTGAAAGGTTGCTGGGGAGTTGGTGAGGCTGAAGAACATGACCATTGGTTCAAACAGCCCTAGGTTCATTTTGAAGGCTGCCTTCCACTGGTCCCCTTCGTGTATGTGGATGTTGTTATAGCCCCACCTGATGTCCATCTTCGTGAATAGTGTGTGTCCCCTCACGCGGTCGATCAGTTCTGGGATTAGTGGCAGTGGGTAACGATTGCGGATAGTAACAGCATTTAATTTTCGGTAGTCGATGACCAGGTATAGGTCCCCATTCTTCTTCTTGACGTAGAAGACTGGGAAGCCATACCTGGAGTCTGAGGGGCGGATCAAGCCAAGGCCCTCATTTTCTTTGATAAATTCTCATTGTGTGGCCTGTTCCCTGGGGTTGAGTGGGTAGATTTTGCAGTCCATAGTGTCCAGGGCATCGGGTTTGAGGTCAATGGTGTGGTCCCAGGGCTGTGATCCAGGGAAGCGTTGCGCTGCTTGCTCGCTGAAGACCTTACTGAAGCGGTGGTAGTGGGCTGGTACTATCTGGTCCCACGTCCTCTTTTCCTTTGATTGTGCTTCTTCAGTGATGCGTTGGGAGACTGTAGCTTTGCAGAGGCGCATAATGAGCTCGTCTCCTGGTTCTAAGAGGGGTTGGCATGATGGGAGGTCCACCTGTAGCCCTGCGACTTGTACTGGCGGTGTAGGCTGGAGTAGCGAGGCTTCCGGTGTGCAAAGGGCGATGTTTTGGTCAATGCTTCCCTTCGTCCAGTCGATGTGGGGGTTCACTGCGGCGAGCCATGGGTAGCCCAATATGAGGTCATCTCCCCCTAGCTTCACGATGTAGAAGCGGTGGATGTGGCTCTTTTTGCCAGTGATTACTTCTAGTTCAGTGAATCTGGTGAGTTCCCCGATGCTGTTCTTACTTCCATCTGCATTCCGTAGTTTCCTGGGGCGTTTGAGAGGTAGTGTGGCGATTTTGTTCTTTCTAACGAATGTTGGGCTGACAAAATTCTCTGTGGCCCCACTGTCAATGAAGACAGGGAGCTCAGCTGTGGCAGTCGAGGTGTGTAACTGAGCTGGGATACGCAACGATTTGATTCTTGGTAGGTACACATCATGACAGAACATTGCCCGAATACTGGCCGATGTAGTCAGGCGTTTGGAAAACCCTGGCCCTCCCACATCTGGCCCATCTGGCCATACTGTTTGTCACTAAGGGCGGCCATAGCCTTGAGAATTTCTTCTGGGCCCATCATCCCTTGAGGGACGGAGAGCGTAGGGTCTCCTGGGTCCTCTTCTTCGTCTCCCTGCATTACTTGTGCTTTGGCGGCGCGTGGGCGGTCTCCTTTTGCCTTTCTTTGGGGGCATTGGCATGCCATGTGGCCTTGCTTCTTGCATTGGTAGCAGTGTCCTTCCCTTTGGAGGCGGGCCTTCTCTGAGTTGCTGAGCATGGCCCTGAGGCAGTCTACTTCCATTGGGACTGGTCCCATTTGACTTGGGCGGAGCGGCTGCTGGTGGCGTTGCTGTTGCTGGGGGCGAGGGCCTCGTGTAGGGAAAGGGAAAAAGGGGCGAGGGGTCCGCTGGGCTCCTGCGAAGGGGTTCTGCTGTTTTTGCTGAGCTAGAATGCCTTGTTCGATCTGCCAGTGGACATAATTGGTGCATGCTGCATGCTTCCACTCTTCCCAAGTCATAGGGACGGGTCTTTCCTTGAGGCAGGCCTTGAGGAGTCCGGGGTTAAGGCCCTTCCAGAAGTACCACACGACAGCGACATTGTTAGGTTCAAGGTTCCCCCTTTCAGTGAGTTCTTCGAACCTAACGATGTAGCTATCAACGCCTTCTCCTGGCTGCATCTTGATCGCCATCAGCTCTTGCTGTGCCCTCTGGGGGGCAGAGATGTCAGAGTAATCGAGGAGGAATCTGGTTCTGAAGGAGTCCCAGGGGTGATGGTCTTGTATGATGCCTCTGGAGACCTGTTGCAACCATTTCATGCGTTGGCGTGCCCATCCATCCATGTTTGGCCCCCTGATGAGGGTGAGGGCGTGCGCGACGCGGTTGTCTTCTTGTGCAATGGCCGCCACGTTTCTGTTCAAGAAGTGGTAGTTCTCAAGGTCCAGCATCCAGTGTCGAGCAATCTTGCGCCCTTCCTCGCCTCCTCTAAAGGGTTCTGGGGGTTGGCCTACTAGTTTTGCATCTGCGCCTTGTGGTCCTGGGGCGCCTAGGTCAAATCCTGGGAATCCAGGTGGCTCTCCTCCTGGTGGCCCTGCCCCGAGTGGTCCTCCCCCAGGGTAACCTCCGCCTCCTCCTGGTGGTCCTCCACCTCCTCCTGGCGGTCCCCTGCCTCCCCCTGGCAGTCCTCCGCCTTCCCTGTCTCGTGGTATATCAGGGCGAGGTTCTGCTGGGGCGAGTGGGTTGACTCTGGCGATGTCTGCATAGGACTGGCCTGCCGCGAGGGCATAGCGTGCTGGAGCAATGGTCTGGGTGCTCATGACTTGTATTGGTTCTGGGTCTTCTTCAATTGGGCTTGGATCCCCGACTTCTTGGCGTTCTGCACCTTCTAGCACTCTCCCAATGTCAACAGTGAAGGGAGTAGTGTCGTCTTCTGGGTCCTGTGGTTCCCCTAGTAGTGGGAAGCGTGTCTTGGTGTTTGCATATGCGAAGTGTTTGTTGGTTTTGTTGTTGTATGCAACTTCGTACCAGGCACCAGCTATGTGGTGTATTGGGTACACTGCGATCTTGGATTGTCCCGGGAGGATGGCGAGGAAGTAGTGTCCTGTCCATGGGATTGTTCCTTCAAAGTGTGATGATGATTCGTATCCTTCTTGGAGGAAGAGGACTCGCTGGTCTTCCTTCTTATTGTCTTCCACACAGAGTGTGACTGTGAACAGCCTGAATTTGTGGTCTACTGGGGAATCCACGATGGTGCTTGGGCCAGGGGCCTCTGGCTGACTGGGTAAGTCTGTTCTAATGTCACGCTCACCGAGTGAGCGTACCTCCACAGGCGAAGGAGGGGGCATAGGTGATGCTGGCGACTGCGGTCTTGCGGGTAAGAGGTCTGTATACCTCTCACATGCAGGTGTACTCTTGTGACATCTGATAGAGAGCTTTCCCTTGCCTTTGAGCATACACTAAGGCTCTGCGAGGGGACGCGTGAAGTCTGGCAATTGACCAGAGGAGTCGTGGTTCACAAGGGAAGGGAAGGAACCATTCACAAGCTGAGATTACAAGAGAACAGACTTAGGGTCTGTCCTAGGCATACAGCACGATATAAGTACATGCGACAATGACTCATAGGGAGTCAGAGCGAGTCATGGTGTCCCTAGGACACCGCTACTAGTACAGAGTCATGCACAGTCAGTAGGAGTCATCGTATCGTGTGAGTCATGGGTGCCGATGCAGCACATGCGCAGAGGTGTGCAAATGTAGCACTAGTGGATGCACGTCGGTCCCGGCGGTCCGTCTGTTACGGCTCGAGGGGCCATGGGCACAACTTGTGCAACTAGGCGTACGGCGAGAGTGAACATGTGCGAGGGCAACGAGCACGTGGTCTCGAGTGAGACACTTCCAGTGGTCTCAATGACGTAAGAGTAAAACAGACTCTTTGGAGTAGAACGACTAAGTCACGGGCGCTTGTGACTTCAAGGTTCAAAGCTAAGTCGTTGCAGCCGACTTAGAAGGGCGTGAGAGCGAAGCAAGATAGTGCTGGGTGAGCACTAAGGCAGAGCAGGGGCAGGGAGGCAGTGGGAGCGTCTTGAAGCGGCAAGCTCAAGAGTCGAAGCAAGGTCAGGTCTCGATTAAGAAACTAAGTCAAGCTTAAGGCTTGACTGGCACAAAGGGGGCTCCTTATATAGGGAGCTACATGGGAGCACGTGCTAACTACTACCTGAGTCATAACGAGGGTAGTGAGTCAGTCCAAGATCTGGAGCTAAATATGGTAGTGGAGCGATGGCCACATCGCTCCACATGAGTCACGCACACTCCACAGGCGTCATATCGTACAGTAAGCAAACCGAGTCACATACAGGGTAAGGGTAAGCATATGGGCATAAACACGGGGTCAGAACGGTCCGCAGTCCGCAAGGGAGATCGTAACAGTACGCCCTCCCCTAAGGGACAGCTGCCACGCTGTCAGTCAGAGGTGGTGGGCTCACCGGACAGGGCGCGGCCAGCATCGTTGGCATCGGGGGAGGACTCAGGCAGGCAGGGGCGCTTGCAGCGCAGCATGTGAACGATGCGTTCACGGACGGGGAGGGGGCACTCATGCATGAAGTGGACATGAGGCGGGATGTGAACAGGGAGCTGGGCGACGATGTCGGTCTGGTGAGTGGCAGGGCGGCTCCGCAGCCAGTAGGACATGGAGGGGAGGATGGGGCGTGCAAGGATCTGGTCCAGCTTGGGCCCGATGCATGAGTTGACGGCTGCGTCGTGGAGATGCACCTCGACGACACGCAGCTGGTCCTTGAGCGTGTGTCGGCGGCGTACTAGGTCAGTGTCCCAATCCAGCTGGAGGGCAGTATAGTCGGCACGGCGCTGTGGGGTGCCCAGGAGGTGGTGGTATTCCTGCTCGATCTGGGCGTGGAGCTTGTGAACGAGGTGACGATAGCGGTGGACTTCTGCGGCGATGCCAGCGTCGTTGAGGCCTTCGATGAGGCGGTCCACATGGTGGCGGTACTGGTGGTTGCCCTCCAGCGTGGTCATATCCCAGTCATCTATATCTGGGAGGTGAGCGTCGGGGCGGGGCTTAGCATGGAGGGGCTCAGCGTAGATGGGGGACATCGCTGTCAGTCGTCCCAGGACGAGGGGCTCAGCGAGGCGGGTGAAATGGGCGTAGAAAGTGGCAGGGACTAGTCTGTTGTTGTGATCGGGGACAAGGATATTGTCCCGCTCACCTGCGTTGTCGACAAGTCGATGCCATCGCAGGAGATAACCATCGTAGCCGAGCGCGTTGCCCGACTGACCATGGCCTGGGTTTCCGCCATTGTTACCATGGGTGCGTGGAGCTGCTGAGGCGGTGGTGACTCCTCCTTGACTGGCGGGGGTGGCGGCGACGTCTGCGTAGCTGCGTCGACTCCTAGAGTACGAGGGGGCAGGGATCTCTGCCGGCGGCAGAAAGTGGACGGCGCAGGCAAGGTCGTTGTCGGCAGATGGAAGTACGGAAAAGATGGTGGCTCCGACGGGTGGCGCAGCCCTGAAGCAGGGGTCGGCTGGCGCGAGCGAATGAAGTCCACTCTGGGAGGGCGAAGTGGCAGATACTGAGGGGTTGGCAGGCGCTGAGGGGAGGTTCGAGACGGGGGAGGCACTCCAGGTAGCATGGCCATCGTCGATCTGGACGGGGGCGTTGCAGACTCCACAGAAGTTGTCTGAGCTGAGTGGGTGGTCTGAGAGGTCTGGGGCAGAGTGGAGGCTGGGGGTGGATGTGCTGCCACGAGCAGGAGAATCTCGTCCAGAATGCGGTCCACTTGCTCCATCGCTCCCATCGTCATTGTCATTGCTGGAGCTGCTGTCACTGATGGTGAATATGCGGGCGGTGAAGGGCGTCGCTGGGCAGCGCTGTGAGTGGTCATCCTTGGTCCTGGGCTCCGTCAGAGACGGCGATACTGGGGCGGCGATGTTGATGACTTGGAGATGGGACTGTTGGTTTTTCGGCAAGCCATCGGTGGACATGAGCGACGAGTAAGTGGGTGGGGGCGAGCTGGGAGTGGTGGAAGCGAAAGAGGGGGATGGGGCTTTGAATGCGATTAGGGCGTGTCTTATATAGGCTTTCCTTATCGCGGCGGGGTTATCTCGGTGGAACTGGCGGACTAGGTTCAGGGAGTGTTTCAAGTTTGCCCGAGGTTCCCACGTATCTTCTGCTGCGGAGTACCCTTTCCATCTGACTCGGTACTGTGGCTGTTTGGTTCTTCCAAATCGGCGGTATTCTAGAATGGCCTCGACTTCATACTCTGCTTCTCCATCTATGACATCAGGAGGCGGTTCTGTGAAGTTTGGGCCATGCTCGGTGGTTTCTATATACGGGGTGAGGAGACTGGCATGGAAGATGTCATGGACGCGGCGTAGCTTCCACTGTGGGGGGATGGCGAGCTGGTACACTACTGGGGAGAGGACTCTGGTGATGGCGAAGGGACCATAGTGTCACTGAGCGAGTTTTGCGCTTGGCTGGGTGATGTGGATATTCTTCCCTTCGAGCCAGACCTTTTGTCCTTGGGTGAATGGCTTAAATCGCGCTCCCTTTCTGGAGCCGATAAGGGTCTGGGCATTGGTGATGGCAGTCTGTGCTGATTGCCGGCCCTCTTGGATGCAGTCTAGGCGTTCTTGGAGTGTCGGCATTTTCTCGGATCTTTGTGGCTGATGGGCACGTGGCACGTGGCCCATGAGGAGCTGGAATGGCGCTTGCTTGGTGGTGCTGCTGGGCCAGGCGTTGTGGACATATTGGGCGACTGGTAGGAGCGAGGCCCAGTTGTTCTGCTGGTGGTTGACATAGATGCGGAGGTACTGTTCTAGCCATTGATTGGTGTGCTCAGACTGGCCGTCTGTCTGGGGGTGGTAGGCTGTGCTGATGTTCTGTTCTATGCCAAGGGACTTGCAGAGTTCTCTGGGGAAGTGCGAGGCAAAATGCGTTCCTCTGTCGCTAATGATTCTCTGGGGGATGCTGTAGTGGGGAAAGATGTTCTTGGCATAGAGCGTCGCGATTTCTGGGGCTGTCATAGATTCTCTGCAGGGGATGAAGATGGCGGCTTTCGAGCAATCATGGTCCGTTACTGTGAGGATGGAGTCAAAGCCATCTGATGGGGGCAGTTTGATGATGAGGTCAAGGGCGACTGTCTCGAATGGCAGGGTGGTTGGGTTGGTTGTGATAGGCATGAGGGGTGGTGTTGGCTTTGGTAGCTTGGCAGGTGGTGCATCCCTTGACGTAGGCAAGGACTGTTTGTTTCATGTTGGGCCACCAGTAGTCTTTGGCAATGAGGAGGCATGTTTTTAGGATGCCCGGGTGTCCGGCCGTTGCTGAGTCATGGTAGAGGGAAATTACCCCCCTCCTAAGGTTGTTGTCTGCCACGACAACCAGGCAATCGGCGTGCCACCACCCTCCTCCGGGGCGTCATTCTAGGGGGTAGGTAGAGGCCCATGTGGTGAGCGTGGAAAGGTGGTCTTTCTGGGCTGCTAGGGTGCGATCTTCCAGATCTACAGTGGTTGCAGCGTTAGCGAAGAGGTGTGAGGGCAGGGCGATGACGTCTTTGTTGTCGCTTCCTGCACTATCAAAGTCTGGACGGCGGGAGAGGGCATCGGCTTTATTGGTTGCCCCCGGGTGGTGGACTAGGGTGATGTCATAGTCCCCTAGCGTGAGGATGTAGCGGGCGATCCTTCGGTTGATTTTCTGGGGGGATCTGTAGTATTGCAGGTTTTTGTGGTCTGTGATGACGAGAACCTGGTGTTGCGTGCCCATAAGGAGATGGCGCCAGTGTTCTAACCCTTGAATGATGGCGAGGAACTCTCTGTCCCAGATGGGGTAGTTGCGCTCGGTCGCAGTGAATGTCTTGGAGTCATATCCCACTGGTCTGCGGCGCCCCTGGGGGTCGTACTGGTATAGGATGGCTCCTGTGGCATTCTGGGAGGCATCCACTTCGAGTTCGTATGGTCGTGTCAGGCTGGGTTGCCAGAGGACGGGGTCGCTGGTGACGATGTGGATGAGCTTATCCACGGTGGCTGAGCATTCGTCTGTCCAGACAAAGGGGGTCCCTTTCTTTAGTAGGCTGGTGAGTGGGTGGGCGATTTCTGCGAAGCCTGGGATGAAGGGGCGCTGGTATCCCAGCACTCCTAGCGTGGATCGCAGTTGTTTGACACTGGTGAGGGTGCAGGGCCATTCTTTGATTCCCTTCAGTTTGCTAGACTCGATGTGTAGTGATTCTCCATCGATCACGAGTCCCAAGTACTCGACCCTTCATTGCTCAAAGAGGCATTTCTGCGGTTTGAGGAAGAATGATCCTTCTTCCAGGACATCTAGAAGCTCGTGAACAATCTGTCAGTGTAGAGCGTGGTCCAGGGGTGTGGCGATAAGGATGTCGTCCATATAGATGAAGATCATTCTGGGGTATTTGAGCTTTAGTGGCCGGAGTAGTCTGTCCATGACTCGCTGGAAGGTGCTTGGGGCGTTGCACTGCCCGAAGAGCATGACGCGGGGTTCGAAGAGTCCTTGTGGCATCTTGAAGGCCGCCTTCCATTGATCTCCTTCTTTGATGCGCACGTTGTGATATCCCCAGCGGATGTCGAACTTTGTGAAGAGGGCGCGTCCTTCTAGATCTCTGGTGAGGATGTTAATGTCAGGCAAGGGGTACACATCTTGGATTGTCCAGCTGTTTAACGTGCGGTAGTCCTGGACCGGGCGGAGGGATCCGTCCTTCTTCTTGATGAAGAAGAATGGTGCGGCATACGGAGATTTTGATAACTGGATGTACTCCTTGTCAAGCTGTTCTTTGATCCAGGCGTCGGCGGCGATTAGTTCTTGGGGATTGAGGGGGTAGACTTTGCAGTCTAACGTTGCTGGGGCATCTGGTTTGAGGTTGATTGTGTGATCATCCTCTTGACTTGGGGGGAAGCGCTGCACCTCTCTTTCTGAGAAAACTCTCCAATGCTGGGCGTATTCCTTCGGGACATCCACAGCTGTGGGAGCCTTCCGTTCCTGGTGTGCTTGTATTGCCCATTCTTGGGCGATGTTGGTTCGGTTGATTTGGAGGATGAGGCTGTCTCCTTCCTCCCATCCTATGGCATTCAGCGCATGTCCTAACATCTGGGCATAGCGCAGTAGGGTCTTGGGCTGTTCCGAGGCCTTTCTTCCCATTGTTGTTAGCGAGATTGGCCCCCCCTGGACGGTGCGAGTTGTCCAGTTAATGGCAGGGTTGAACGCGTGCAGCCATGAGAAGCCTAGGATGGTCCTTTCTCGTCCTAGATTGGCCCAGTAGAAGTGTTGGACATGCTCCTTCCTTCCTTGCTTGATGAGGAGGTCACAGTAGGTGGTTATTCTTCCGCTATGGTTTTCCGATCCGTCCATGTTGTACAGAAGGCGTGGTTGGGGGAGGAGGTGTGGGGTGAGGCGAAGTCATTTAGTGGTTCTCTGGTCGATGAAATTGTCTGTGGCGCCACTGTCTACCAGCGCCTTTTCCGCAGCCTTTCCATGTATGTTTGAAAACGTAAAATTGGCATTGACACTATTTCGGTTCGAGACATACATGGTACAGATTCACGAAGCTTGATCCCAGGCTGATAGATCAAGCTGCTTTAAAAATCCAAGTCCTCCTCTATGATCTGATCAAACATGGCGGTGCGTTCTGTGGCGTTCATGGAACGTAGCTGGGAGATAAGGTCTGACTGCGACATTTGACTGGCGCTGTCTTCTGGCATGATACTGGAGGCGGCTTCTGTTTCTACTACTCTTGCCTTGGGTGGTGGTGGTGGCCCTCGTCGCCTTGGCTTCTTGCTGCACTGATAGGCTCGGTGGCCTACCTCTTTGCAGTAGAAGCACTTTCACTCATCCATGAGCTTTTTCTTTTCTGCGTCAGTCAGTGGTCCTCCTAGGCAATTGGCATCAACCTCCATGGGGACGGGGGTATTGTTTCAGTTGGGCCGGGCTGGTGGAGTGGGTCTGGGGGCGAAGCGGGGGCGTGGTATGAAGCATGGGGGGTTGGGGTTTGGTCCCAGCATTGCTGTTTTCCGGGCCATCCTCTGGATCTCCTTGCGTGCTGCTTCCTTCCACCCTTCTATTGTTGTGGGGACCGTGTCCCTGTCGAGGATTTTAAGTGCTATTCCTTGGCGCAGTCCCTTAGTAAAAAGGTCTAACGTCCCTCGTTCATTTGGGGACCATCCTGATGCGAGGACATAGTGGTCGAAGCTGGCAATGTAGCCATTGATGTCGTCCCCTTGCATACGCAGCTCTGTGAGTTTTCTGTAGGCTTCTTGTTCTTTGGCAGTGTCGGTGAATGCCCTTTTGAAGCTATCTTCGAACTCTGTCCATAGGACTTCATCTGTGCGCACAATGGGGTTGATCTGTCTGGCGACTTTGTTATTGAGGGCCTTCATCTGGGCATTGCCCCAATCGTCGACCTTTGGTCCTCTAATGAGGGATATGGCAAGGGCCACGTGATTATAGGGGATGGTGACATTTTCTGAGGTACTGTGGAGGATTCTGTAGATATTGAACTCCCTGAGGAAGTTGTCGCTTTTGCTACGATCCCCTTCGAAGGTAGTGGGCTTATTTCCCGTTGCTCCGTTGTCATTTCTTGGTGGGGCGACTGCGGCCATTACTGGGGCTGCTGGGGGTGCTGGTGGTTGCAGTTGTTGGAGGATAGGTGGAGGTGCGGTTGGCTGGGCCGCTGCGTGGGCGATTTGCAGGAGCTGGGGCGTTTCTTGGGTTTCTGGCAGGAGTGGGTGAGCTCCTTGCAGCGTGGCTACATTTTGGAGTCCTGTACTGATGAATTCTTCGAGTGGCGAGATGGTTTGGGGAACTGGTGTGGGCTCTTCCCCTTCGCTGGCACCGTGGAGGGATGAGGAGGCGTGGCCTGGGCTGGCTGGGTCTATGGTAATAGGTTCTGGGGATTCTGGTTTGAGCGAGCTGTGTCCTAGTCCGGTCTCGTTGGTGTGTTCAAATTCTAGGACTTCGCTTGCACGCGTCCAGTATTCTCCTCGGTCGTAGGTGATAAGGTACCAATCGTTGTTGAGGTACTCGATGGGTCTCTCTCTGATGCCTAGCGGGGTGAAGAGATGGATGTGGTAGCACCAGTAGTCGTCTGTGTCGTTCCTTCTCCAATGGGCTTCTCCCTTGATGTAGTCTGGAAGGTCGTCTTCTCTCCTGATAGGTACTCTCGTTCTATATCCTCGAGAGAGTGCGAGTCTGATTTCTTCCAGGGTTGCTTATGAGGGGAGAGGGAATCCTGCCGTCTCGAAGAAGGCAGTACAGATGAAGTTTAGTTCCTGCGCGAAGCTTTCTAGCTCGCGAATGAGCTGATCTAGGAGGCGGTGGTGGTGGTTGGGTCCTCTGTCACAGAGGAGGTAACAGTCGTGGCTGTGGCAGATCGCGTCACCTCTGGCTTGGTCTAGCAGGTGTTGTGTGAATTCTATGGCATCGCAGAGGGCGTCTGGCATGATTTCCCTGACTCCAATCAGTCCGTGTCGTCTAGCAGACTCCAGGGTGTTAGTGAAAGTTCGAGGATTGTGAGGGCAGCTTCTAGCAAGTTAAATTCTCCTTGCCACTCTTGGTCGATGTGGCAGAAAACGTCTCTTTCGATACAGAGGGAGAGGTGTACTTCTGTGGCTCCTCCTCGGCAGGTATTGTTACGCCCCCGCTTCACTGTACGCTCAATTTCTTTCATTTCTTACTGCCTACTTTTCCTTGCGCTCGACCTATGGACTGCCGGGCCCCTACGGCCCGTGACTCTGCTCATGCCTTCC
>QLOS01003332.1:0-33030 GCA_003313725.1 Russula sp. MG48 | reverse complement strand
AAAGATAGGATAATACAAGGCGGGCGGGAAGGGCGGGACAGTGTCCAACAGCGACGGAGTCTGCAATGTGCAAGGGCCGACGTGGCGTAACGGAGGACCACGTGCACCCCCCCAATAGGTATTAAGCGCCCCCCGTCAGTTGGAATCTCCATGGCAGCAAGTCGTCATTCACGCTCCTTTTCCCAAAACTCTCACTTTGTCGCTGCCCTGTGGTCTCAGTTCAGGTTGATACCGAACATTCGGCCCCAGTCTTACCCATAAACTCGCCATTTTGAGAACACTCCGAGTTCAGTCTCCTCGGATCAGCGCAGGAACGGAGTGGCGAAGTCATCGCAATAGCTGAACGAGGGACGGCTCATTATTGGCCCTGTGCAACATCCAGAAGCGCAATACGTAACACCTCACGAAATTTGACGTGAGACGTGTTTTTCTTTGAGAGGCGAGTCGTGACGAAGCGGCACACTCTGCTCGGGTGAGAACCGCCCCCGGGCATGCAAGATATGCGGCGTTTGTCGGACGGTAGCATGGCCAACCCTTAGGTCATGCTCAGAATCATGCCAGACGCCCGTTATGGATACACGGCATCGGGTCGTCGGAGGCTGGCTCTTCTGACGCTTTAACACACTCTCACCAGCGCTCCTTGGGCGCCTGTAGCGTAGATTGGCCCCCGGTGAGCCTGCTTCAAAAAATATAACTTGTACCTTCCTCACGGAGCAATTTATCAGACTTTTTTTTTTGGCATAAATACCAGGTTCGCCTCTCCCCCCTTCTACACGTCCCACCCCTTATTCCTTGTCCATTCACGCAGTGCTATGGCAGATTTGCGCCTCCGTTCCCAGTCATCATCTCCAAAACCTGTCACGAAAAAGGACACTGACAGCTATTCTGTCCCATCTGCACCAGCACCTCGGACACATCTGTCGGCACGCTTGCTCTACGCCTCATCTGCGATTTTCTCTATACTTTGTCTCGCCTACTTCAGCGGACGGGGACACACATTTCTCCCGGATGCATACGCTCTCTGCTCTCGATCTGGCGCTCATATTTACACCGTCGATCCTAAACAACCCCGCGCACAGTGCATGGTTGTTCAAGGCTCTCACATTGTTGATGTTGGCGCCATAGGTATGTAAGCGCGCGATGCTGTACCTCGCATACCATAAAGCCACATTAGACGAGGTGCACCGCCGATGGGAATCATCTATCCTTGCCATCGAAGCAGCCATTAAGCGCGCACATCCAAGACCCCGTCTGACAACTAGATTTATCGAATCGGGATCAATTGTTGTTCCTGGCATGAGTGGTAGGCGCCCAATGTGAGTCCCTGCTATGTGATTCCCATCTAATCAGAATCATCATATCTAGACTCGCATGCACACATGCTCGAGTACGGCGCTAGCCGGCTCATTCCTCTCGAGAGCGCTCGCAGTGCAAAAAGTGAGTTCACTCCTTCCCGATCGGTCGAGTTTAAATTTAACCTACCGAAGGCGCCACTGCCTTGGTCCGTCGGTTCATTTTGTCCGATGAAGATATTAAACAAGATCCTCTGAAATTTGTCGAAGGTTGGGGTTGGGATCACACGAAGTGGGCGGAGCAGAGATTCCCAACTGCAGTAAGCCCGTGCCCATTCTTTGCGGCCATATAACGCACTCCCATATTTTTGGTTCAATCAGGCAGACCTGGACTCTGACCCCATAGTGCAACAACATCGGGTCGTCCTGGAGGCCAAGGACGGTCATGCAATCTGGGTGAACTCGAGGGTACTCGAAGAAATTTCTCCGCTCCCAGAGAACGTTGAAGGAGGCGTCATAATACGTGACGCCTCTGGCAAGCCTACAGGTGATATGGACCCGCAGTATCACTTGAAAAGGATATTGAAATGCATTGCAGGTGTCTTTCTCGATAATGCCCAGTTCCTTGTCACGGTCCCACCACCTACGCATAAGGACCTCGAAAAGCGATTCCGGTTGGTTGTTGATGACGCTATCTCGCATGGACTCACATCCATTCATGATGCCGGATTCGACCCGAGATCTCTGGAATTCTTCAAATCGTGAGCATTCTCCATTCAATAACCCGAATACCGACGTCTAAGGTCGGCTAGCCTGGCGGAAAATGAGAAGCTGCCTGTGCGCCCACGTATACGTCCCGCGGATCCTTTTCTAACGACCATTCAGATTCGAATATATGGCATGACACATTTCGATGAGAATGCCGAATATTGGGGTGATAAAGCCAAACCGATTATCGGGGCTGCCAACGGTCGGTTTACAGCACGGAGCGTCAAGATATTCGGAGATGGCAAGTCTTCTCCGCTACGTGAGCTATCTGTGGTTGATCTATTACTTCAGGCGCTCTACGATCCGGTGGGGCAGCTGTAAGTCTAATTGAAGCTTGGCTGCATCTCTCAGCTTACGGCCGCTATTAGCTGCATGAGCCGTATACGGACAATCCCAGCACAAGGGGCTTCATGAGAATCGATCAAGAGGTTTTGGCAGCTAATATCCAGAGATTCCTAAGAGACGGCTGGCAGACAGTAAGAAGTACCTAGCCCCTTTCCCCTCTTTCAAACGTCGAGCGCCGTTTCTAGAACGTTCACGCCGTCGGTGATAGAGCAAATACTCTTGTCCTCGATGCATTCGAGTCTGCGCTCGAAGGCATCAATGTGACTGCCTTACGACCTCGCCTTGAGCATGCTCAGATCATCACGCACGCGGATATGGCACGCCTCGCCAAGCTTGGTGGTATGTATCTTATTCTTGATGTTTACGCAGATCAAACGTTGATTGAAGGCATAATGTAGTCATTGCTAGCGTCCAGCCGACCCATGCGTGAGTCATTTCAACGCCGTGCTTCCCATGTATGACTGAGCGTGTTGGGCCCCACTAGGATAAGCGACATGTACTTTGCCGAAGATCGTCTGGTATGCTTCCGGAGTTCGAAAGTTATTCTGCGCCGCTTATCCTCCGCAGGGTCCGGAACGTGTGAAGTTGCTTTACGCTTTCCGCGATATTATTGACTACGGTGCACGCTTTACCCTCGGCTCGGACGCACCAGTCGAGGACATGAATCCCTTGTCCGGATTCTTCGCCGCCATCACGCGACTGGCGCCCGACGGTACCTCTCCTCACGGCCCAGGGGGATGGTAAATCATTCCCATCGAGTTTTCCCTTGAATGACCCAGCACTCCGTCACAGGTTCCCCGAACAGCGCCTCACGCGCGAAGAGGCTCTTAAAGGTGTGTTGTAAATTTACTTTACATGCGGGATACCAATGGCTGAAGCGCGTTACTATGTTGATAGGAATGACTCTGGAGCCCGCATGGGCATCATTCAGCGAGAACATCTTGGGATCTATTACACCAGGGAAGCGTGCAGACTTCGTCGTCTTATCAAAGGACATTATGACCATCACCGAAAGTGAGATCCTCAGCACTCAAGTCCTCGCTACGGCGCTCGATGGCCGCCCGGTCTATGGGAAAATCTAGTTGCGATGAGGGGACAACAAATGAAAATCGTTTTCACCAATCGTGGCTATTCATCCAACGAAGCGGGCTGGTCCCTCTCATTCGTCGGTCGAACAATGGCAGAGTGGGCCCTAAGTGGGGAGGGAAGGTGTGGTTCTACAACGGCATTCTGTATTCTTTGAAACGGACACGGATGAGCGTATCCACCTGCTTTTGGGTCCTACATTGCGTCAGCCAGCTCACTCATGAAATTTACCGATGTTCGGGACGTTGGCAGAGCGCTTGCAGACGCAGATAACCTCCAAAGATACCAATCAGGATAAATGATTGCTGCGATCGAGCCCAGTCGTCCATGCCGCGGGTATGACGCTCGTCATAAATGGACTCTAATTAGTCGTCAAACAGCTTTCCTGAGCGCTTCGTCGGTGTTGTAACTTTCGTGAAACCGCGGTCAGGGCAGCCCCCGCAGGTGTTCTTTACGCCAAGATGGGGACATGTGGTTTCAAAGGCAAGTAATCTTAATCTCTCGATATCGACAAGCGCCCGGGGGGGCACATCCACACCCCATAAGGGTACTAGGCGCTCAAACTCGTCTGGACTCTGGAGGTTATACAGTCTTATTGTGGGTTGCTCGTGACGCCGCCGGCTCCACTCGCTACGCTCTGTGTAGGCATTCCAAAACCATACAGACCTTAACGGAAAGTCGAGATGCGTGTTCTACAGACAGCGCACGGGAACCAGCTCCGAAGTTATCGTGCGATTGACGGTGTAGTACTCTCGTGGCCTGGTCTGGTAGTGAGCGAACCCCGCACCCTTCCCCATAGAGAAGATGGACAATCATTTGAAACGACCCTGTACCGAGTTCCGTAGATGCTACTTACTTGGTTGATGCTGACCATTTTGAGATGATACACCAAGAGGCGCCGAGTCCACATGATCAGGTTTCATCTGGAAAATGAGCCAGTCGCAACTCACTCCGTTGTAAAAGGACCAGCTGCCGTTGGGAAAAGTAGTGTTTGCGGAAAGGGCGGGCGGCTTGTACCTAGATGGGCATGACACATGATAGATAGGTCCACGACGCCGTAGCAGCTACAGCCGGGGCGTTGGTCCAGAAAATCGAAATGGTGAGGCCCTGGGAAGCGGGGGATCACCATTTGCCGTCCTTGCAGTCCCCGTGTGACCGGTCGCTAGGTTTGATAACAGTTCGAGCGCACAATGTGCCGACAACTGCAGCCTGCAGGCAGGGGAAATCTGTAAACAGCATCAGTCTGGCGCGCAGGCACGAATGATTGACAAAGACAAATAAAAGATTGGGATTATATAATCAAGACGCGTCGCGTCGCGTCGCAGTCCTTGTGCGAACTGGATGCGAGTCGATCGTCGTCTCTCATGCCGCCTTTCCTCGGTCCACTCCCGTCAAATGAATCTCGCACTGAAAAGCGAAAATTGCACGAATTGGATCAGTGCGAAGTCTCTAGCAGCAAAAAACAAGCCACCAGTGGCACGCAATATTGGATGGTTCAATGGTATGTATCTTTGAGGTCCGTCCGGAAAGAATTAAACGGGACACCATGGAAGGAGGGCACCTCAAGCGAAGAAACACAAGACATGGGAGGGGGATGGCGTCCTCGTCGTGACCAGGCCGAAGGCAGTTCTCATGGATCTGGAAGGCCGCGTGTATGCGCTCGACTTCTTTTCAATCCTTGTGCCCCGAACTGAAGTTTGCGCTCTAGACTTACAACTGGTGGCAGCGGCCCCAATGCACTTGAGGAAGGTGCTCAACTGAATGTTGGTAACAAGGAAATCCAGATTGACCGCGCAATGCAACCATCGGAGTATCTTTCTGGGTCTTGTTTTGGTCGTGGCGGTATTGGCATTGGCGATACACCGTTGCCACCTTTAACGAATTCTACCGCGCTTTCAAAGCAATTCACCCCGTTGAAGCCCGTAGCACTGAACCCGTCTTCCATTCGTCGCCCAACCCCGCGCGAGGCTTCTATTTCCCAAAGAAAGGTCATCGAGTTAGAGCCCGTCAATTTGTTATCCCGACCAGTTGCGTCGTTATCAAAGGCACAGTCGGAGGGTGGCGAAGATACTCAGTCATATTGGACTGCTAACTGGTAGTGCTTCTTCTCCCCATAGCCACACAGCTAACGAGCTCATCCACCAGGAGAAAGCCCCAACATAAGAAGCATAAGACTTGGGATGGGGATGCTTATGTGACTGTTCAAGGAGGGTCCCTGATTCTTGTCTCTGAACGTGGTAGAATGTGAGCATACACCCCTCCTCTCGCAAGGTGCAAGTGATAATTTTAACTGGCAGTCTTGGGCGAAAACCTTTTGAGAACTTGCGCCTTACTTCCGGACTGAGGACATTCGTAGGCGGCTTGGAGATAGAGCTCGATTCTCGAATAACTCCGTCTGAATTCCCCAAAATTACCGGGGCGTCACTCGAAACAGAGGACGAGAATGAGATCCAACTATTGGAGGGAGCTACCAATATTCGTCCCTCTGCCAACCAAACCATGACCGTGAATAGTAGTTCGCCTATCAAGAATTCTACATCATCGGGAATGAGGTTCATTCCTCCCACAACCTTCTATGCAAAGCCCACACCGAAGCCCAAATCAACTGGTCCATTGTGAGAGCCGGCTTAAACTGATAGAGCTGGGGCTTCCTTTCTTGCTTATCTCAATGGCTCAGGCATGACCCTAAAGCTGAGGGTGCAGTCGTAATGAAAGCGCCTTCCGAAGAGCATTCGAATCGACCCAATAAAATGTGACATTCTCATCAAGGCGTCTACCTGGGCGTTCTTACGAAAGTTTTCAGATCCTCACCCATCGTCCCTGTGGTCATAGATCCAATGCTGGCACGCCGGTTGAGACCGCACCAGGTCGAAGGTCGGCTGACTTTCCCATCGGGCAGCTGGGACAGTTCTCACACAATTTCAGGCGTCAAGTTTATGTATGACTGTGTTATGGGGTACCGAAAGCATGAGGGCCAAGGCTGTATCCTTGCTGATGAAATGTATGATTTCTCACACATGGCGCTTGCTCATGTTTTGACTGCGCGTGAATCAAAGGGGGTTGGGAAAAACTCTCCAGGTTAGCGCCGCAATTTTGACAGGACAGGGCGCAATTAACCCTGTCTCAGACAATCACCCTCATTTGGACGTTGCTAAGCATGTTTTCCCTTTACCCACTTGACTTGATGCTGATTCAGACTACCATGCAGAACAGAACCCAATTGCGGGTGTGGGACCCGTTGTTGGGAAGGTGCTTATCGTCTGCCCTGTTTCCCTCGTTAGTGTAAGTTAGGTTGTGACGGGCTGTCATCCTTGGCTGAACGATGGTCATAGAACTGGAAGAGCGAGTTCCACAAGTGGTATGTCCCTTGTCTATAGTTCTCGTCAATCATTACTGAATTGCTACTAGGTTAGGACGTGACCGCGTCGGGGTGCTCACCGGGGATAAGGGAAAGACGGCAATCAGACAGTTTGTCAACTCGTTAGTTTACCCGATCCCCTCTATTGCGGTTTGTTTGAGTTGATTCCCCTAGAAAAATTCACCAGGTCCTCCTGATAGGCTACGAGCGACTACGCACTGTAGTGTAAGTTATTGAAGAACCTAATTTTGGTCTCCGCATTTACTAACCCTTCTAATGACAAAGCGGCGATTTGGTTTACTGCAAGTAAGCACAGTCATTTATACAAATTGCTACACTTGATACCATTTCGGTTAGCCCTCCTATTGGTCTCATCATTGCCGATGAAGGCGCGTCTCTGTGACCTGAGCTGGCCGAACTTGTGCTAAGTAAACGCTAGGCCACCGCCTCAAGTCCGCCAATAACAAGACATCAACCATGTTTGGGGTGTTGAAGACCCCGAGGAGAATTATTCTTTCCGGAACGCCAATCCAAAATGATCTCGGCGAGTTCCACGCGATGGTGAAGATAAAATGCGTCTAGCTGCATTTTGTCTGACATTCGCCTCAATGATTATCTAGGCGGATTTTTGCAACCCCGGACTACTAGGTCCGACCTATTTCCTGATTCAAGCATCTCGCTCACTGTCCTGCAGATGACTATGCCACCTTCCGTCGCGTATACGAGACACCTATTATCCGTAGTCGAGAACCGGGGTGTTCCACGAAGGAGGCAGAGCTAGGCGAGACTCGGTCGGCACAGGTAATATTTTCCCTTCTGCATGCGCTGGTGAATGTTTACATCTGTCCTTTAGCTACTCGCCATATCCCGTAGCTTCGTTCTCCGACGTGATGCAAGCATTCTGAAAAACTTTTTACCACCAAAATGTAAGACGCCCAAGGTATCTTAAGTGCTTTATTCACCCAAACTTCAGACGAATATGTCGTTTTTGTCACTCCAACTGCATTGCAACTGTCAATCTTCTCCAAGATCCTAAACCCCGACCGTTTGGATAACCTCATTGAACATTCCACGGCTGAGTCACTTGCCTTGATCAACCTGCTTACGAAGATAAGCAATAGCCCAATCCTCCTTAAGGCCGTTGCGGATAAGGCGAAGGCCAAGATCAGCCAGGGGCAAGACAACATCGAGAGGACGACGGTCGTTGAGGAGGCGGTGAAACTGCTCCCTGAGCGCGCCCGAGTGGAAGACTTATCATTAAGTGGTGGGGCTCATAGCTGGCTGCTGATTGCCGGACCTCACCAATTTCATATCAGGTAAATTGACAGCTCTAGCGAAACTCCTCAGTGTGCTTAGAAAAGTTCGTCTTTGACCCTTCCGATTCTTCTGCATGTACCGACATTTTCACAGCATACCGATGAGAAGTGTATCGTTGTCTCCCATTATACGTCTACTCTCAACATTGTAGAAGCATTTTGCAAGAAGAAATCATATAGCTACCTTCGACTGGATGGGTGATCTTCCCGCTGTCTAGCTCATCAGTCGCAATGGCACTAACCGCCCGTTACATTAGTTCGACGCCGGCAGCGAAAAGATCGGAGCATGTGAATATGTTCAACAAATCTTCCCAAGAGCGTTGTTGTACGTCTGTCAACTCCCTCCAGTGCTATCGGCCCACAGGTTTTCTGCCATTAGTTCTGTTTATCCTCAGCTCCAAGGCGGGTGGCGTTGGACTTAACCTTATCGGCGCTTCAAGATTGTGTCTCGTTGATTCTGACTGGAACCCAAGGTATGACGCTTTTACATGTCAGGTGAAACTCACTAACACCCACGGTCTAGCCACGACCTTCAATCGATGGCACGCATTCATCGGTCTGTTACAAACTTCCGTCATTATTTTGAAAGCTGACGGTCACCGTAGTGACGGACAGAAGCGGAGTGTCTATATTTACCGCTTTCTAACCACAGGAACAATCGATGGTGAGTTTTATCGACTTTTGGGGAGACGAGACCTGACACTACTGCACCGAACAGAGAAGATCTACCAGCGTCAGGTCACAAAGCTAGGACTGAGTAGCAGTATGTTCCTTATCCCTATCCAAACGAGGGCGAGGTTAACTTTTGCTCCATGGTAGCATTGATCGGAGATGTGAGAATTCACCCCAACAATTTTATCCTTGTCCTATTCTAATTTGCCTCCTACCGTAGGGCAAGTCTGACTCCAAATCTGATTCATTCACTCATAAAGAGGTGAGGCATGACATTGGCAATTTCGGGCGTAGATTGACTGGACTCATGTAGCTGCGCGATATCTTCACTATTCACCCTGGGACTGCCTGTCACAGTCATGACCTTTTGGACTGCCCCTGTGATCGTACTGGGACTCTGGGAGACGACGATTCTGCCTCATTGGCTGACACTGCTTTGGAAGATGATCCTGGAATCAACGTAGATGCTGCACCCGGCTTTATTGTCGCATCGCAAGTGAAGACCGCTGATTCCCAAAGGGCTGACAAAGCCGTGAGCTCCCTTCTCTTGGCCTTGGCGTAAAGCGCAAGGATTTGACACTTGATTTACTAGTACTTGAAGAAGAAAAAAGCGGAGCTCGCCGCACTGGGCGAATGGACTCACATCAATTGTCTAAAGCCAGACGCTGGCGAACGTGTGCACGATGACATCCTCCGTGGTTTGCTATGCCAACCACCATTCTCACAAGGTGGACAAGTGGACCAAGCAGCCACCTTACAAAAGAGCCGTATATCGTCGCTGCTGGACGCCGTTGATTTGGACAACATTTCGGGGCTAAGAGCAACCCCAGAGCTGACAGTTAACGATGTCCCAGGTGGCACCGTGTCATTTTTGTTCGAGAAGGGAACTTCAATGCTAAAGGATGAGGATGAGGGTCCCCTTCCTTCCTGACGGGCCATTCATCTTCAGGCTCTAACTTTTCATATGAGTTTCCGACTACGCACCGACATGTAATTAGATGGACATTGAATAGAGGGTCATCCTGGTCGTCAAAGACTTCTCCCTGCGTATTGAAACCCTTCCACCTGGTCTTGTACGCATGATACACGGCATTGTCCCCTGCGAGGCGATTTTTCAGCTTAGAGTTGTCGGCCCCTGACACCACGATGTATCATATCTTTTATCGCAAGTTCGGTAGTAACGTCACTTTGCCGGAGTGGTTAACGGGATCGCCTGCTATATGCAGATTAAGCGGTTGGGCTTTGCCCGCGAGTGTTCGAATCGCTCAGGTGACGAATTTTTTGTCCTTTTTAGTCGTGTAGCATCACCGCGTATCCATGTTTGTTTGGGTCTCGTGTATCCGCGTAAGGCCACTTTCTTCGACTAGAATCATCAATGAGCGTGAATAAATACTCCAATTTACCGGACATTGTTCGTATCTCTTATCACCCCTGTGATTGGCTAGAATAAACACCCTAAACACCCTTAAAAATCGCAGGACTCCTCTGGAAAAGACGTCTACGAAACTGAAGATACTTTTCAATCCCCTCAGGATGAGGTAACATTCCGTTAGCATCAGGAAATACTGGTACTGATAATGTGTAGAATAACGATTCAAGCGACGATGAAGGACCTTCGTCACAATCACGAAAAGTGGTTGAACCTAGCGCGGCGGAGGGAATAGACGAAAGCAGCCTAGTCGACGCTGCTGAGGCTAGCAGACGATTTCGGCGCGCAGAGAGGAAGCGTCTGTAGCGTCCTGTATCGCTTGTCTTTAACTCACTCTGCATTGCAGGAACGCGCGAACGATCTTTGTATAAGTACCCTCCTTCACGCACGCCATCCCCGACCCCGACACACCCGCCTTCCCTTGCACTCCGTTTAAAGTTACTGCAATCTGAGCTCGCTTCTTTGGAAACGGAGCTCGCCGACCCTGCAAGTCCACTTCTCGCGCGGGATCGTGAGCAAAGTCATATAGACCCTGGGGACCTCCTCAAGGGTCTCGTCGATGTTAAAGCGCGGCTCGCGAAATTCTCTGTAGGGCATGAAGGCCGGGTACGGCTAGTCCAAGGTGTACTACAAGATCCACCTCTGGTAGACCGTGCTACAGAGACGGTTCCCGAGAAGAGCGGGAACAGGATTAGCAAAGGAGAGGAGTCCCACAAGTCCTTACAGGCCGCCAAGGACACCGCAGAGATAGATCGACGTGTCGGGGAGTTAGAAAGGCTCATCGGTT
The DNA here is from genome assembly GCA_003313725.1 of Russula sp. MG48. Lineage (NCBI taxonomy): Eukaryota > Fungi > Basidiomycota > Agaricomycetes > Russulales > Russulaceae > Russula > Russula sp. MG48. Next base: position 21,977 of record QLOS01003332.1, on the reverse strand, counting down.
CGGCCAGCACATCGCTTGACGATGTATGTCCGCTCTTCCTTCGGTCTTATGGAAAGAATGCTTAATTGTAACACACACGTAGAGCTCAGCCATGCCGACGCCGCTTCTACCGCTTCTCTCTCGATTAAACACACAACTCACCGTGCTCGCGCAGCCTCGACACCTAGATAACATATCGCGCCGCCTCAAGCTGCTCCTCTCCGACCTCGACCGATTGGCAACTGCGAACCAACAACACCGCCGTAGCGTGGCAGCTGAGACCGGCAGCTCCGCCAACACACAGACCACTCTGTCTGCATCACTCCAAGAGCAACTCGCGCCAGCCCTAGCTCGTCTTGTTCCCGCGCTCCCGCAGATTCCCCACATTCTCGCCCGTCTGCGCACACTCGCGACGCTGCATGCCTCCGCTTCCCAATTCGGTAACGCACTGTCCGCGTTGGAGGAGGAGCAGCGCCAGTCGCGCGAAGCGCTTGACGCGCTGAATCAAGCCATCGAAGGCGTTGAAGGGAGCCTCGCTGACAATGGGCGGGTAGTGAAAGGGAACGTAGCTGGCTTAGAGGAGCGGATAGGTGCACTGACTAGACGACTGGACGCACTTGATGAGTAGTGTGCTCTCAGCTTGATACCGTTTAGAGTCCCCTGGGTCAGCAACACTGACATAGTTCGCGACATTATAAGATTATGCAAGCCAACAGAAAGCACGGTGCATTGGTGGTTGGTGGGAAATCCTGGCCCCCGATAAAGGCGCGGAGAAAATACTGTACTAAAAAAAACGATCCTGACGCAGTGACTGGATTAAATGCTGAATTGTTCACTTTGCGTCATCGGAGCTAAATATTCCCGTCTTCATTGCAGCACGTCGCGTCGCCTGACATTTATCGTAACTGCCACCTAAACCCATTGCCCGTAGATGCGCCATCTGTGTGTACGCGGGAGATTGAGGATGGGTAAATGACTGGATTCTGTAACTTTTAATGTAATGGCGTCACATGTCTGAGCTGTACAGTACAGTAGTTGGGCGAAGTTCCGGGGACGTTGCAAAATAAACCAATATTGAAAGTCAACCCTGATGGGATGTCATTAGGTGCTAAACTTTAGGGGTCTGTAGTATATCACCGGTTCGGGGCAGAGGAGTAAGATGGCGCATTTCGACTTCTCATCCTACCTCTCTTCGCTATTATCCCTACCTCACGACGCGATCACCGTCCAGACTCTCACGGGAGGTGTCACCAACTTGACCGTCCGAGTGCGCTTCACACCCGCAATCACATTGACCCAATTCGGCACTAGTGCTAGCTCAGAAGAACCGTTGGAGAGCGTAGTTCTCAAATATGCCCCGCCATTCCTGCCGAGTGATCCTACCCAACCAATGTCTGTCTATCGGCAGGTCATTGAAGCAAAAGCGTTGGACATTCTCTCCGGATCGACCGTACCAGCCCTCCGCACCCTTCTGAAAAAGTTCCCGACCCTGCGCATTCCGAAGCTCATCCATCACGATACCGAAAAAAATGTGCTTTGGATCACGGATCTGGGAAACGCAAAGACCCTTTCCGACCACTTGATAACCTCCAGCCCTCTGTCCACGCCGAGCAACCATCTACAGGAGATCGCCACGATTCTCGGCCAATTCCTGCCCGAGTTATACCTCTCCGTCCGTGATCCACAACCAGACACGCTGTCGGTCCTTTCCAACCCCAACCGCACGGTGGAGACGTTTACACTTCTGGCCACCATGACCAAGTCGATCCTTGTTTCAGTGGACGTGCCTGACGCGGACGACCTCGCCGTGCGAGTCGAGCGCGCGTTGCAGAGGATTGGGACTGTGGAGCCGTGTCTCGGCATGTGTGATCTTTGGCCAGGGAGCATCCTGATCGACGCGCAGGGAAATTGTGGTCTGGTGGACTGGGAGTATTTTGGCTTATCCAGCGCTGGCTCGGAAATGGGAATGCTAGGTGAGCCTGCTGCCTGTTTACTTTATCCACACATGCGATACTGATCTGTGATCCGTTCAGTGGCGCATCTGCATATCATTCTTCTGAATAGCAAGTCGTCTCAGGCGGCCCTGACGAACACCAAGTCATTCATAACCACTCTGCTCCGCACGTACGCTCAATACGCACCTCCCCCGTCACCGTACTTTAAGCATCAGGCGCTCACCGCACACGGACGTGAGCTTGTCACTGCCCTGGACCTTTTCGCGAACGAGTTGGACGAGCCCTCGAAGCAACGCGTTGTTAAGGCCGGTATTCGAAGTCTGAAGGCTGCTGGGGATTCAGAGGCGGATATCAATCTCTCCCATCTCGATGACGAGGACAGCGATTACCCGAGTTTGAAGGAAGGAATTTTGGCTTTGCTGGGTGCTTAATTGATCGCGCGAGGACCCATGGTGTTTCCACTTCGTACCCATCACAAATCTTTGAAAGGCCCATATGTACTGTACATGCTACGTGGAATGATTATAAACTGACCAGAGATCTCATGAATTCGCCCCAAGCGTCTTCAATTTCAAATTTCATCCACGTTCGCTTCAATAATTGCGTCTTCTCTCCTCGTTGTCGGATTTGTGCCTACCAGAGCTTTGCGGAGGGTCTCGGGTCTGAACCACTTATCCTCGGGCAGGAGCCACCAGGTCAGCACCGCAAAGATTGTCGGTCGGGCCGTGTGGACTCGGAAGACGGTTCTTTAGAAGCAGGTTGCCACTGCCAAGGCCCTCTGTAGGGACCATTCTCACCCTTCACTCACTTTTCATCAATCATGCTGGTTCCCGCTACTTTAAATGAGCCACATTAACAATACTTCCACTCATATTGTAGTACCTGGTGATAGCAGCCCAACCATCTCGCAACCAGCAACTCACATGCCTATATTAGATATCCAGGTAATACCTGGCAACGTCCTATACATATGATGATGGGTTTTTAGTATGTACTCGCGTGTAATAAGACGCTCGGATAGTGTAAGTGACAGGGTGTAAGCATATACAAAAAAGGCTATTCCTGGCTGTCCGCTCAGCTTGTTGCGTTCCCCGTAATACATGACTTAAAAATCATCTCACCAAGGAAGGTTAGAGCTGTCCGGCTGTCTGCCTGCGTATGCCGAAGAGTTCGATGAGTTCTAGATATCGTGTGTCAGGAGCGCCCCGAAAGAAAGCAGAGGAGATTGAACCTTGCAGCCTCGCCTCTTTCTTCTCGCGCGGCGTCTCCCTGTTTTTCATACCAGAAAAAGCCTATGATAAGGGTCAATGTCGCGTTGCTAGAATGTCGCCGTCGCTGGTGTCACCTCTTTTATCAATTTCTTCTTCTTTTCCTGTATGTCAAGAACCTGGCGGCAGACTGTCAGGATGACCCGCAAAGCAACTGGACCCGTACCTTTGCCTCCACCGTGTTTTCAGCAATAAGCTGATAGACGTGAACGGTTTTTTTCTGGCCAATCCTAGAAAGGTATATTTCTCAGGCTCTCAGTCTTAGGGTAATTATATTCTCACCTATTGCATCTGTCGATCGCTTGACTCTCGATGCCTTCCTGCCACCACCTGAAATATAAGATATAAGCCGAACATTTCTAGATTTACCGCTTCTAAGCTCACGGGTCCATTCTATTCATTCAAAGGTCAGCGTAATCCAGACCAACCCCCAGAAACACTCACAGATAGATATTGTTTGCAACTGTCAGATTGAGGCCAAGCGCGCCCGCCTTCAACGAGATGAGCATGATCTTAGGTTTGATGCTGTTTGTGATCGACGTCTTGTGCACAGCAGTGTCCTCCACGGGCGTGAGTTGCGATCGAGTTGCTGCCTTGCGCTTGCCTTTCGCCTTAGCCTTGCCATTTTTACTCTGCGCGGGAGCGCCACCCACGCCGTCGTCACTGCCAGCGTCCATCCCTGGCACGAAGTCATCGTCGCCGTCACCATCAATTGATGTGACCCCAGTGTCTTGGTGGCTCTCTCTGGCGTTGGCCCCGCCACGGCGTGAGGTCCGCGCACTACGTCTCGTTGGTTGTGCCTCTGACACCGGAGCAATTGGGGTAGGATGGGCACCCATAGCTTCGCCGGAGTCATGCTCAATCGGAACACAGAAAGCCTCCAGCGTTTCCTGTCGCCTCTTTGCAGACATCTTGCCATCAAATCGGACATATGGGATCCTGTAGGATAATATCGGAAGTGAATGATGGAGAACTAGGCCGCAGTGAGGTACTGACCCTTCTTTGTCAAGGACCTCTGCAATCTTTTTCCGACAAAACGTCAGCACCAATGACACGACAGAGTCAGGACAGTGGACACACTTTATCCAAAAAAGTCGTAAATTGAGAGAATACCAGCGACTTCTCATTCTCTGGAGTTAATCGCAAGAGGTGTAATAGCTGGTCTATCTTAGCCGACGATCCCGTGCGCAGGTCGGTGGCTTCGTCCAGGTCGTCCTCAGTACGTATAGGCGCCTGCGTTAACTCGATTGGCGGAGGAGGTTCTATGAGGTCTCCCATACCGAGAGCGCGACGATCCATGGGACACTTAGCATCGCGGGTAATGATCTCCACGATACTGATCTACGCTGAGCTTGTTATGTACAGCTTAAGGTTGCCTAGACTCACCAAGCTAAGCAGAACCTGTGTGAGCAAGCAGTGATCCGGGGATCATCTAGCACACCGAAGCAAATGGGGCATTCTTCGCTGTCCTCAATGGCTTGCAAAAGAAGACTTTGCAACCGCGCCTTTTCCTCTGGATTGACTGGCATCACACTATCGTTGTCCTCATCCATGTGGCGCAGTTGGTCGATGTAGTCGCTTGGGATGAGGCCAGGATGGAGCGCTAGCTGGCGTAGGCGAGTGAGCATGCTCAGAGCATTAGTTGAGAACTATCGCCAGGTTAATAACTGAACAGCACAGCAAAGACGACTGCCATACAGATAGAGTACTAGACTCCCTCAGAAGACCCTCGATGCGCTCCTTAGACAATTCTTCGATGGTGTCATATAGTTCCTGTCGCAATAGTTAGGCGAATTCGCAAAGGCTCGGCGAGGATTCATACCCTTGCTTCGGGGTTCAAAGTGACGGGGACGACCGTCATTTCCACCTAGGGGATAATGATCATTGTTAGTTTCCCGGATAGGTTTAGATTTTCGACGCACCCCCGGCAATGGGATAAGGTGATTCCCGTTTTTGTCTTGCATCTACAACACAATCAACCGACAAACATCAGCCGGGGTTTATTTCGACTTTACTCACCTCCTTCGTCCGGCGAATGCAAATCTGCGACATTATAGCCTAGAGAGCCATTCCGTCAGTACACAAGTCTTCATTTCTGCTAAGTGCTCACGCGAAGTAATTCTGCGCCGGAGGGATCGCCATACTTCAATGGGCGGAGAAGCAGTCGAGTCTGGAAGTCGGGATTGTCAAGAGGGCTACAGACCCTGAGGAACGTAAGAATGGAGCCCAAGTCCTATTGGCTCGTTAAATATAAGGCCATCATGATACAGTGCTGGACGTTCACCTGTGGAGAGTTGATCTGCATGACAGAAGTTAGCTCAAAAAAGCAGTCGAACCGAAACAGCTCACTATCGGTGTTCCTGTCAAAACCCAACGTCGTTGAGCGTTAAGCGCGCACACCGATTGCGCCATCTTTGTCTTGGGGTTGCGTATATTGTGGCCCTCGTCCAGAATGACGCGCTAGAGTCGCGTCAGCATCAACCCCCGTGGATAAAAGAGAGGAGCTGAAGCACCTTCCATTGGACCCCGAATAACCTGCCCGCATCCTTCTTCCGTCTCTTGCCCGCCGCCCCGTCAGTGGAACCATTATGCTCACCGACGACTGTTTGGTATGTGGTGATAACAACATCGTACTTCTGCAAGTCCTTCGCGGACATATCACGATTTGTGCCGTAGTAAACAGCATAACTCAAAGTGTCGGGCACACAGTGATCTTGAATCTGCTTTTCCCAGTTGGAAAGCACAGAAAGTGGGACAACTGGGATGGACTTCAGCCACGATGCGGAATGCCACTGCGATTGACATGCCTATGAGTGTGCTCTTGCTGCACTCTGATGAAACATCATTCTTCGTCGCTAGGATGAGGGCTATCATCGTGAGGGTTTTCCCCTATCAGCAGTAAAACGTTAAGTCGAGACACATAATAGTATTAGCAAACAAGTACCAAACCCATGCTATCGCCACACAAGGCACCCCTCCCGAGCACTGGGGGGACCTCCTGGGGTGTCTTTGTTACAACTACAGCGCGACGACGTCAGCCACCAGCACTAGGCCAACCGTGATGAATACGTACTATTGTAATAATAGGCCTGCACGACAGTGAATTAAGCAGCTCAATAAGATTTAGGAGTTGTACGTGCCTTGGAGCCCGTCTTTCTATACTGCCAGAACTGCACTGGCTTATCCTCTTCTTTTGTTGGGAGTTTCGGACTTTCGTGCTCAACTGCCCACTGTAATGCCTGCTTCTGTGGACGTGCGAATAGACTGAGCACCATCCAATCTCGAAAATGAGGGAGTCACGTGCCTGGTGTCTCAACAGGTCAACACGAAGCTCGCCGCTCCTGATGCTAGGTGGGCTAGGGTGCTCTGGCAAATTCCAGACATCTTCAGTTGAACACAAGGTGTCGAGGAGCGAGCTGCGACGGCCTTCGTCGTCAACCCTCTCCAGATTCGCGAGCATCTGCTTGAGTTCCGCTGCGCGAGCGAATTCCTCCTGTTGTTTCCTGAGAGCTTCGGCCGTCTGGGAAGTAGAGGACATCTGTGCACCGTAGCCCGAGGGTGCTGAGGACCTGCCAGTGCGGCTGGCCGGAGTGGCCCATTGAAGCGATGGTCCAATTTGGTCGCGTTTGTCGGCGGCCCCGTAAAGCTTCAGAGTGCTGGATTTTTGTTCAGTAGTGGATAGCATATATTCGCCTTGTGCTTACACAGATAAGGAATAATTGAAGCTATGCACTGCAAAACTTATTAAGGAAGATACGGGATCAGAGGAGGCCTACTTACAATTCCCTTCGTTCATGGTGCCTTCGACTGTAATCAAACCCGCATCGATAAGGGGTGCAAGCTTGGCAGCTATCTGTCGAGGAATATGGCCGACTGGCGTACGACCTATGTTCTGCACTGCGATGGCGTTTCTAACCGTCAAAAGTAAGGCATTCATATTCAGTTGAGGCAAAGCTCAGATGGCCCACCGATCATATTTGTTGTGCGGTTCTCTGATGAGGCGAACTTGCTCCCCGATATCAACAAGGCCTGCCACGCAGACCGTCATGACAGGCCCATGAAAATGAGATAGCGCAGACACGCACCTTTGTAGTATTGTACGCCTACTACGTTTGATGATACGGTGCAATATAGTTCGTCAATTTGCTCCTCTACGACTTCCTCAGCGTCAGCTCCTTCTTCCCAAGCTGCGCCTCCTGTGGCCGCTTGGCGGGCCGCGGCCTGAGTCGGGGAAGGCATCACTACGTTATGACTCTGCGACGGCCCCGGCGCGGTGTCTGCTTTACGCTTTCTCGGGCTTGATGCAGGTGCTTGGGTGGATGTCGATTGAGAAGGCTGAGGTATTGGCTGTGACGACGATGAAGCCCCGGTAAAGTCTGCTGGGTCTACGCGTCGCCTCTGCACTGCCAGGCGTACGCGCGCCTGATCTTCTGCGCGCAGGCCCGAGAACCCCGCGACGCGTTCAACACCATATGAGGAGAGATTTCCCAGTATTTGAGGTGTCACGCAGCCCCTATTATGCGCCCGTCTTGTTGAGAACGACGATCAGCGAAACGCGCTGGAACTCACCAGTGCTTCCACTGCACGACCTCGCCGTAGGAATTGCTGACGACATGGCCATAGCGAAGCTCACCCTGAGGAATGGGGGAACTCCCACAGCGCTTGCCGTGGCATTTCGCCCTGGAGCTCTTACTATACTTTGGACAGGGGGACGCATATGCGTAAGCCTCGTCAAACGAGGGAGAATTCTAGGGACGCTACCTCAATATGATGAGGCGCTGTTGACCCAGCATTACCGAAGGGGAAGCGTCCTCCATACATGGCTCTGTGACCTCGTATACGAAAAACAGTGGTGTAGGTAGTATGGTCCTGTGGGGAGTGGCCTAGGGTACTCGGTCAGTCAAGGTTAGGTAAGACAGAGGACGATGTATTGTAGAGGGTTCGCGTACAAGTACAGACAAAATTGTTGGCTTCTCTCCTCTCCAGATTTTATAATCAACGAGACGGTGTCTTTAATGTCATCTAGAGCCGACGGAGCGCTGGGACGCGTCTTGTCACGTAAACAGACGCCAATAAACGTAAACGTGCTACTCTATTTACAATACTGCAATTCTACAGTGAGTTGGTCGAATTCAGCTAGTAGCGTTTTCACTCCAACACCTCGTCGTCAAAAATGGCAGTCTTCAATACCGCATCTTCCCGTACCAGCCCGCGGTACATACCCGGACAGTTCAGTGGCGTCGCAACTACATCACCGATTATATTGCTTCCATTACAATAACAATAGTACAACACTTACCGTTGCCTTCATTGTCGAGCGCGATGACGCCCCCTATACCCTCCTCCCTGCGCAGCGCCTCGACGACCGACCGCGCAGCCTTATGCACAGGCTCATTGAGGTACTGCATGCGGTGTGCCACCGTCGCCGCCGTATTCTGGCGAATAAAGTACTAGTGGCGACGCGCACAAAGGATGTGTCAGCACGCACACTCCCGATCGATGATCATCGCGAGAACCAGACGCACATCACCATCGCCCGTTCCACTCACCCCCACAGCGCGCACCTTGCTCCCCCAATGACGGGGCACCCACCACCGCCACCTCCGCCGCGCAGGCCACTCCTCTGCCCAGAAGCCCGCACCGTTGTGGGGCGTGTCGCCGACGCGGCCAGGGAGCTTATTGGTGCGACCGCCGGTAGACGTGCACGCAACGATACAACCGCGCACGTCGAGGGCGACGGCGCCGACCGTGCCCGTCGGCATCACGTCCAACAGCCCCTCGTCCTCGTCCCCATCCTCACTCTCCCCTCCGCCAGGTGGTTCGTCTTCGGGCAGTCCGAGCCCGCGCCGATGCTCCCGCCAACGCGCGGATGTGTAGAAGTACGACGGGTTGACGAGCGGGAGGCCGCCGAGGTCCTCCGCGGGAGCTCCGGAGAGGAAGGCGTGACGTGTACTGGCCGGGGAGAGGTAGAGCGCCCGTGCGAGCTGCGAGGGGTTGCGCGTCCGTGTGAGGAGAGTCAACGAGAGCGCGCGGCGCGAAGACGGGATGTGGGGGTGCGACGCGGGCGGGCGGGAGAGCGCCAGGGACGCCTCGAGTTCGTTCTGTATGGGCGTGAACCATTATTGCATACAGTACACACCCTGAGAGAGGAAAGTGGACGCACGAAGCCGGCCGAGTTGAACACGGCGCCTTTGCCAGAATTGAAGATTGGATTGTCTGCAAAAAGATATGGTGCAGTCCAAAGGGTTGGCCCCAGTTTCTACCGCAGGCTGATCCGCTGCCGCGTACCTTCCATGACACTCACGGCCGCGACGGCAGCATCCATCGCCTCTCCACCCGAGCTCAGGATTGCGTTTCCAGCCTGTAGTGCCGCGCGCAACCCGGCATGGTAGCGTGCCTGTTGCTCAGGCGAGGATCTCTCCCGTAGTATCGTGCCTGCGCCACCGTGGATGACGAGGACGTGCTTGGGCGCTGAGTCCTTCAAATACTTCGGCTTGTACAACAGCGGCCATTTCTCGTTTGCAGACTCGGACGGCATGGTGATGATGATTTAAGCGTACACGATGGGTAGTGAAAAAGGTGTTGATAATAGTAAGATATCTCTGTAAGAGCGCGCTGAGTATCGTGCCACTGCGCGCGGCGCATGCGCAGGGAACGAGAAGCACGGTGTCACGGTACTATTACATGCTTCGTCTCGGCGACCTGTAGTGTCCTACCTCCCTTTCTCTCACGGGCGTGTCGCCAAGAAGCGAAATCAAACTGGTTATTTACGCTTAGGGTACTAGTAGTGACACCGTTCTCTATGCTTACGACGGTGTGCAGGGTTGATATTGTGTTACATTAGAGACCTTCCATTCTGCAAGGGGGTCTGGCCAAGGACACGGACACCTTGGCAAACTTTGGCCAACGCCGGTGAAGGCATTCATTTCATAGACTTTCATAGACGTGATGCCTACCAGATGCGATGAATTAGCCTTTTTCCAGACAACAAACGAGGCCGCTGTGTAACTGTTGTACCAACGCTATGCCACTGTACATGGCGCCCATCTTACTCGGTTGACGACTAGTACTAGTACTCCAGGAGACGTGACGCAGGCGTGCCCCCGTTAGTGTACTGTATCCATGAATAAGACAAGCCTCCCATGACCAGAAACCGGGAGAATCCGTCACGGTCACCGTCCACGCATCCACTGTATACTGTCCCCTCCATCAGTCCATCTTCAGTGTCGGGTCCTTCTTTCGATGCTCAAGGGTACTGGTTCTGGAAAGGAACGGAAGACGACTGGGTCCACGGGATCAGCAAAGTACGACGCCATGCTCCGTAGCGAGGCAGTCGAACATAGGGGTTTTATGAAACTGCTCACTCGCCGACCCTAGCTGCCCTAAGATCCATGGGTGCAGGGCTGCTGTATATCGTTGGATAAGCGAGTGACGTTTTCGGCTGTAGGATGACGAGATAGCAGAGCAGATATATTTTACAGTACTACAACCATCCAAGTCAAACATGATTAAAGATGACTCAACTTGATGGCGTGGGCGGAGATCCACAATGGTACTACATAGGAGCGTCTATCGTATAGCAAGTCGGTCCTAGGAGCTGTTATGTCAACGATGCTAGGGTGATTGACCATCTCGAGATGACTTGCAAGTAAAAAGTTTTATGACACGTTCCGTGAGGGAGCGTCGGTGCGATTGCAAAGATGGGACCTGTGGTTTAGATGAATCGAGGTCCAACTGGTGCTCCTTAGTCGATGAGCATCCTGCATAGGGAGGCGGCTCGGCGACCGAACTAGAGGCCTGAGGAATGGATGCGACGCGTAATTCCACGATTTCGAACCGCTTGAGCGCGGCCACGACGACAGGCCACGCCCTTTTCCCGATTCGTACCGTCTTTGGTTCACTTGTACTACTACCGCGGGTGACTACGCTGACTTCTAAGCATATTAGGTCACGATCGACGTCCCTGAGCGCTGGAAAGGCCTCTACAGCAAAATCGACGGCTTGCTGGACCCCGGGACCGGTGAGTGTGATCACATGGGCAATAAAAAATTTTTGAAAGACGCACCTCGTAGGTCTCTCCCAACGTAACATAAACCATTTCCGAGCCGAGGCGGTAGGTGAGGATATCGGGGAGAGTTCGATCGCGAGCCACATTGCCAGACACCCCTGTAGAGCCCGAGACGTTCACGCCCGGAACAGATACCGCAGCCGAGGAGTGTGGGGAAGACATGAATATCGGAGTGGAGCTAATTATGCACTAGCATGAGGTGCCTTTATATAAGACCATTGCTGACCTCTAGGTGGATCTGGATCGCCAGTCTTAGCAGCCAGACCATGACGGTAAGATGACGTCATAGCATCGGCTGGAACCGTGAAGTAGCCACAATTGGTCTACCATTCCCGAAAAAACCAGGCCGTGATGCCGAGTTGGTGCACTTGCGCAGTAATGAACGGTACCAGTAGTACTCGTATCTCGGTTTGACGCACTCTACCATGATGATTAACACTCCTGATGACACCCCGTCTTCGAGAAAGGCTGGTGACCAGGCCCAGCATCCCACTCCCCCTACCTTAGGGTCGAGGGGCCCGAGTCCTTCTCCGCCGCCATATACAAATTACCAGAGTACCTCTCAATACGTTGTTGCAGCAGCTTTTCCGGAACCCAGAGAATCCGCAGAAAGACGCTTCGTCAAAGCGTTCCTGGTTGCAATCTTGATCTGGGTCCTTGCTGGAATCTTTGTATCGTCCACTGTGGAGCTGTCTCGGCTGAAGAGACCGCCGGCTCGGTGGGTGAGTGGCATTGGCGTGCCTGGGTGCCCTTCAATCGGTGACTTCGGAACCTTTGAATATCATGAAGGATAATTTAGCCCCCCCAACGATCGAGGACGGCAATATCGACAGCTGTGTCCAGTGGACAGGCGTATCTGATTGGGGACACCCACACCTTCCGCCGTTCGTCTCTGGCGCGTGGTCACAGGCTAGGTTAAACCTGCCTCTTGACACAGATGGCATCTATTTTGCTGCTCGTGGTGCGTTCGAGTCCGGTAAGTTGTACGTTGGCGAGTCGAGCAAGGCAAAGGACGTATCGGTCAAGGTCTTTGTGCATCATCATGGCACAGGATCTCTCGCTCGTGCTGCCGTCTGTCGACTCAGCCGTGACGACGGGCAGATTGGTGTTGGCATTTTTGTGCGCAGCTCGTCTGCTGTGTCGTTTTCTGCGTATTGACTTACGCTGACGCAGACTCCGCTTAATTGGCATAATCATTGGTCCATAGGCTCAAGGGACAATCTGCGCTTCGTGGTCGCGGTGGAGCTCCCCTCCACTCGCGGCGGCGAAGTTCGTTATATGCCATCTTTCCATGCGGATTTACCCATGTTCGCTCTGGCCATGGGTGACTTATCTGCTTTCCACTTTGGCGACTTAATTTTGAAATCGACACATAGCTCCATCCAAGTAGAGGTATTGGCCCTTAAATTTATATCTGTGTGGTGGCTGAGCCCTCGCAGAGAGTCATCGCCAACACTTTGAAGGTCCACACAACGAACGGTCGCATCACTGGCACTTTCAACACCACCGACTCTCTTGCACTCATAACTAACAACTCACCGATCTCAGTAAAAATCGGTGCAGAGCATGGGAAACCTGATAAGTCGACAGAAGTGTTTATTCAGACCAATAATGGGTTCGTGCCGTCCTTCTAATCGCGTTTTCACTCATCGAACTGTCCATTTAGACCTATCGAGGCTGATATATCGCTGACATCAACGTCTTCGCCTGGCGCAGGTGGTGCTTTTGGCGTGCACACGCATACTACAAATGGCCCCATAAACATCCTTTTCGATGATTCTTCTGTCGACTCAGTCCTCAATTTTGATGCACAGTCGACAAACTCACCCGTCCACACGGTTCTGCATCGCGCCTACGAGGGTACATTCTCAATGCAGACTACCCATGCTGACGTAGTACTCGACCATTCGCGTAACGTCAAGGATCCTTCCGGTCATGGTCGCAAGCGAAGGTTATCTATGCATGCTGTGAACAGGCACGTCATGTATGGCGAAGTCAAATGGGTGCCATCAGACAACGATAGCCGAGCTGGTTCAGTAAACATCGCGACAACCAATAATTTGATCAAATTGACTATTTAATGTGTTATTGTGATCTTACTAGTACCATGCGTAAACGTATTTCTTGCATCATTTCACGGAAATATCATTACGTTTACGATACGTGCTGACTTCTCTTTTGCGAGCGAGGATCGCCTCACGATGTTGCAGCAGAGGCGAGTACAAGCTTGTCCGGCTCGCATTCGCCTCATGAGTCGAGTCCGTTTGTGGAGTCACGTTATTTGGCGGTACGGGCGGCATTATGATAGTCTCGGTTCCATCCGTTGCCTTTCGGCACCCTCCGTAACTTCCGAACCAGGATTTTCGAACCAGGATTTTCCAGGGCCGTATCTGATCCATCACATGTCCTTCAATTACCATTCTTAAAGACCCTGATTCGAGTGGCCCTCCTCCGGAACGATAGCCTTTCATAGCAACAACTGCACATAAAATTGACCTACTGCCACATGCACAAGATTTGAACCCGACTTTTATCGCACCATGGTCTACGAGTCCACCCCCAGGGTGCCAGGAATAATCTTGTTTTCCTGTTTGTGACGTGGTACAGAGGGTGGGGTCACCTGGTCAACCCGGCATCTTCCAACCCCGTACTCTCGTACTCATCTGCTTTTTGATGGTATCCACATGCTACAAGAGGGCCATGGGAAGGTAATTTCAACTTGATTGGCCTCAGCCTGCATCAGCTGGGACTAGGGTTATATTTAGTGCAAACCAGGTTTGTTCGGGGTTGCCACTTTGCGGCGATGGATGGTGCTGTCCACTGGTGCTGAACTTAATTAAGGGCTTGGAGAAGGCGCCAGATGACGTCTGTGACCGAGCCAATCAGGGAGGTATGCACCGTGCATATAGACTCGCTCCACACTACCTAACTTCTGTAGATAACAAGATGCAACAATACATCCACTGGCACGTGCAAGTATCTTAATACTGCGCAGTGTCGATATATCCGTCAGCGCGTACCGCGTCTTCAAACCTCGTCTTGAACATCGCCTCTGGCTCTGCTCTCATGATGCGCTGCGCATTATGAGGAATGTGCAGTCCCACAGGTGGAGGTCACCCAAATTCAACTGCTCACGACCACGTGCCCTGCCATATACTACTCTGAGTCAGTGACTATAGGGGTAGGTGTTAAACGCGAACCACCACCATTTTGTCTAACACTAACACAATGACCGATCCTTGGCATCAGTGGCTTGTCAACTCCTTTTTGTCGGTGAACCAACCCCAATACGCCACCGACAAAAGCGTCTACTATCCCCCATACACTCGCCTTCTCTACCACCTTTTCGGCATCGAGGGCCCATTCGAAATCTGTCAAGCTCGACAGTAAACAACGCAATGACAGGGTCATTTCGTTGTTCACTGTGGGGCTTGACAAGCACCTCGTTTTCCTTATTGAAGTCAAGCCACCGGCGACCTTATCCCTTGACTCGAAGCACAGGCAAGCGGATAACCAGATGCTTGATCACTTCCGCGATCTTCGCCACTCCCTCGTTACGCCCCGGCTCCCCGGTATCAGTGCATTTGGCACCCGCATGCCAACAACAGAGTCACGCCGCGTGCGATCACACCCGATCCAGATTACTTCAATGATGTGGCTCCTGTCGAGCGATGGAACTGCGACGTTCTTGAGGATGAAGGCATCAATCGCCAGGTGGTCCAGGATGTCAAGGCTATGTGTCAGGCTTTGGAGAATTGAACGTTACGACTTTTCCCCCAGTAGTCAACTTGGAGAGCAGTGGGCACCACTGCTGAATTTATCCTGCTGGAGAGTCTGCACTATGTTGTTATCTCTGTATAAATATCTGCCACGGCAGTGACCGCGGTTTGGGGTGACCGCGACTCGAGATTTAGAGTCCAACTACTGTATGTCCAAAACGCCAACGATGTGAGGCGTTGGTATGAAGCATGCCGGCATGAACAAAATCTGAGCACTGTGACGTCACGATGCTACTACATTCAGGCTGGCCATGGGGTCTTCTGGGGTGTGGAGATGAAGGTGGGGTGGGCAAACCTGAAAGACCCACTTATTAAGTCGAAGATCATCCTACGGGATAAACCCGCTCAGCACCAGCACGTGACGTGAACATTGGACACTGGGGTGGTCTACACGGTTACAACACGGAGTATGATGACCATCTCCGAGTCAATATTCAGTTAGTGTGAGCCCGATACCGCTGCCTCCAGCCCCTGCCTGAGACCGCTTCCGACCGTACCTAGTACGACCGACTTTTGCCTCTCAATGGGTGACTGTGAACTCCCTGACTCAAGCGACTCGTCCTTTTTCTCCTTTTCCTTCTCCGTGACTTTCTCGCCGCCTGCCAGCGTGTCGAGCGGCTGCAGAGCCCTGTCCTCACGCAAGACCTCTGTCGCCCCAGGTCCCACGCGCTCCGTAGTCTCTGTCAGAACTGCAACGCGCGTCCAGCGGCGGTAGCGCGTGTACTAAAAAAAACGAGCAAGTCAGCTATGATGAGATGAGCGCGGAAAGTAGAGAAGCCCCGCGAACGTGTCTCACCTCATTACACAGCCCGAACATGCTCTGATGGGGTGGGCTTTCAATGACGTCCCTACCGTAGAATCTTCCGACCCCGTCCTCTCGTACTCATCCGCTTTCCGTTTTAACTTTTTGATGGCATCCACATGCTCTAAGAGGGCCATGGGAAGGTAATTTCAACTTGATTGGCCTACGTCAGCGGCGCCAGCTGGAACTAGGGTTATACTGTATACCAGGTTTTTTCGGGGTTGCCACTTTACGGCAATAGGTGGTTCTGTCCACTGGTTCTGAACTTAATTAAGGACTTGGAGAAGGCGCCAGATGACATCCTACTGTGACCGAGCCACAGGGAGGCATGCACCGTGCACGTAGACTCGCTCCACACTGACGACCTTCGAGAACTTCTTCTGTAAGTACTGTAATAAGACACCCGTTGCAACAATACATTCACTGGGACGTGCAAGTATCTTAATACTGTGCAGTGTCGATGTATCCGTCAGCACGTACCACGTCTTCGAACCCCGTCTCCAACATCGCCTCTGGCTCTGCTCTCATGATGCGCTGCGCATCATGAGGCATGTACATCCCTACAGGCGGTGGAAGTCACCCAAAAATTCACGGAGGACAAATTTTCACTGCTCACGATCACGTGCCCTGCCATATACTAAGTTACTTCGAGTTTGGAACAGGATCAAGAAGAGTTGCCGGGACCCAGATCAAACAGCCGATGTAAGTAACGGCCTTAGCACGCCCTAAGCACCTGCAAGCACACCATGGAAGTGAGACTAGCACCTTGAAGGGGTGTGTTAGGGGAAAGCCACTGATGCACCGGGTGCACATAGGGGGCATCCGGATGCACTCGGATCTACTCCGAGGCCATTGTAAGATAAACAAAGGCACACACATTGGTATTCAAGTTACTGTACTAAGCAGGCGGGTCACCCCTGTCTAGTCCTGTGTGATCATCCACCATCTTGTCTAACGCACATAACACAATGACCGATCCTTGGCCTCAGTGGCTTGTCAACTCCTTTTTGTCGGCGAACCAACCTCAATACGTGACCGACGAAAGTGTCTTCTATGGCCCATACACTCGCCTTCTCTACCACCTTTTCGGCCTCGAGGGCCCATTCGAAATATCTTTTCAGTATGACACTCCTCAAACTACTCGCGAATCTTTCAACGACATCGCGTTTTTCCTCGTCACGCTTGTCAAGCCTGACAAGGACACCGGTGCCTTGACGTCAATAAAGAAAACGGGGTGCTTGTCAAGCGCCCCGTTTTCTTTATTGAAGTCAAGGCACCAGTGTCCTTGTCCCTTGACTCGAAGTGCAGGCAAGCGGATGACCGGATGCGCGATCGCTTCCGTGATCTTCGCCACTCCCTCGTTATGCCCCAGCTCCCCGGTGTCAGCGCATTTGGCACCAGCATGGCCTTTTACGAATATGTGGTTGCTGAAAATAGAGTCACGCCGCGTGCGATAACGCCCGATCCACATGATTACCTCAATGATATGGCTCCTGTCGAGCGATGGAACTACAACATTCTTGAGGATGAAGGCATCAATCGCATGCGCCAGGTGGTCCAGGATGTCAAGGCTATGTGTCAGGCTTTAAAGAAATGAACGTTCCGATTTTTCTACCAGTAGTCAACTTGTACTAGTCTTGTAGAGCAGTGGGCACCACTGCTGCCAGTGAATTAATCCTGCTGCACTACGGTGTTAGTTCTGTACAAATATTTGCCACGGCCGCGACCGCGGTTTGGGGTGGCCGCCACTCGAGATTTAAAGTCCACCTCTGTCTGTCCAAAACGCCAACGATGTGGGGCCTCGGTATGAAGCATGCCGGCACGAACCAAATCTGAGTGTGACGTCACGCGATGCTACTACACTCAGGCTGGCTGGCCATGGGGTCTTCTGGGGTGTGGAGATGAAGGTGGGGTGGGCAAACCTGAAAGACCCACTTATTCAGCCGAAGTCACCTACGGGATAAACCCGCTCAGCACCTGCACATTTCGTGACGTGAACATTGGACACACTGGTGGACAGTTTACACGGTTACAACAACACGACACGGGTAGTATGATGACCATCTCCGAGTCAACATTCAGTTAGTGTGAGCCCGATACCGCCGCCTGAAGCCTCTGCCTGAGGCCGCTGCCGACCGTACCCAGTACGAGTGACTTTCGCCTCTCAATGGGCGACTGTGAACTCCCGGACTCAAGCGACTCGTCCTTTTTCTCCTTTTCCTTCTCCGGGGCTTTCTCGCCGCCTGCCAGCGCGTCGAGCGGCTGCAGAGCCCCGTCCTCACGCAAGACCCCTGTCGGCCCAGGTCCCACGCGCTCCGTAGTCTCTGTCAGAACTGCAACGCGCGTCCAGCGGCGGTGGCGCGTGTACTTGAAAAAAAAAACGAGAGCGAGTCAGCTATGATGAGATGAGCGCGGGAAGGAGAGAAGCCTCGCGAACCTTGCCGAGCCCGCCTTTGCCACTATGACACTCCCACTTGTTGTCGCCATACACCCATCCATCCGAATCGGTCTCCTCTACGTCTTCGGCATCTGCGGGCTCCTCTCCGGTTCGCCGCACCACGACCCGCCACTCGGGCTCCGCCCACGCCCACGTTGCAATGCGCTTTTCGCGGGCATCGGGCATCCCGTCCACAAGTAAGAAAGCGGTCGTGGGTGTGGGCAGGGCGAAGGCTGCTGGCGGCGGGAGCGGCGCCTGCGAGGAGCTGCACCACGAAGGCCGCTCGCCGGGCAGTAGTGCGGCGGTCCAGTCAAGCCCCACCCACCAGCGCTGGTTCTCGTAAACCGTGAAGGCGAATCGGAGTTGTGCCGTAACTGTCGTGTTGGCGCTCCGAACAGCGTCCGCGGCGCTAGCAGGTGGGGCAGGGATCGGGTAAGGCATAGGTTGCCCGGTGAGCCCGGCCCAGGAGCGGTAGGTAGTCCAGCGCACGAAGGCGCTACGCCAGAGGGCGGCACGCAAGAGACGCGCGAAGGGAGCGTGGTAGGTCAAGACGATCGTGCCGAAGAGACCCACCAGGACGCGTACAGAGATCAGGTAGGTGAGGATGAGGTAAGGGACGGAAATGATTGCGCATGCACGAAAAAGAGCGGCTGAGGGGAGTTCGGAGGGAGAGAGAGATGTTGGGAGGGTGGGGAACGGGGGGAGGAGGACAAGAAGAGCGGAAAGATCCCTCACTGCCGCCTGGATAGATGCTTCTGTGGTGGGTTGTGACACGTATTTAGATGCTTGCTGTTGTCGTTGTCTAAAGTACACTAGAGCGGATGCTATTACAATAGGAAGAAAGTATCTGCAAGTCTGTCAGCTCGCGATTATATAGGACAAAAGGAGACCAACCTGAGGGCCCTGTCGGCAAAAAGGACGAGAACCCACCAGGCAGCAAGTAGTAGCCAACTATCTACCCAAGATGACTGCCAATTAAATATCTGGGCTGCATGGCGTAGAGATGACACTGATGGGGCTAGGCAGACCAGAAGGGCCACCAAGGGTGCAGGGACGGTATGGAGGAAATCAATGAGAGTGGGTGCACCAGCTAACTGATCTACAGGTTGCGAGTCCGAGGCTGGTTTTGCTGGTTGTTCCTGCTCCGGCGGGGGCGGAAGAGACGCTGTTGCCTGGGATTGTGAGGCTGTTCGACTATGCATTTTCACGTCCTCGCTGGCTGATCAGTTATGGTCGTGCGAGGCTGAGCACAACGAAATGGGCCCGGGCCAGGGCCAGCACAGCGCCGAGTCCGAGTCCGAGTCCGAGTCCGAGTCGGTCGCGTGATACTGAAATTCCCGGACCAAAATCGGCTCGATTGATGATGGCCTCAAACATGGTCGTCATCGACATCGGTTATCAAGCGAGGGAGCACATCCACCTCCTCGACGCGCTCACCGTACTCTCCCGTGTATTTGCCGCGGCATTGCTCTACCTAACCTCCGCTTATCTTCCCCTCTTCGACGCTTCCCCACACATCGCGCTTCCGCCCACCGCGCTCCAATCACTCCCATCTTCTCTACTCCGATGGGATGTCTTCCACTTTACTGGTATTGCGAAGGACGGATATTCCTATGAATACCACTGGGCGTTCTTTCCTGGTGTGCCTTCGCTGTTGCGACTGGCCGAGTGTCTCCCCACGGTTCATGGCTCACCCTCTGCCCTCGCTTGGGTTGCTCTCCTCAATGCCTCCGTCGCGGTTCCCACTACGCGTGCCATCTATCGCCTTACCTTGACCCACTTTCGCTCACCCTCCTTTGCTCTACTCACCGCGCTCCTGTCGCTTCTTCCCGCGAGCCCCGTCACGCTCTACTTTGCGCCATATGCCGAACCCATCTTCACTTTCCTCTCCTATCGAGGTGTGTGCACACCTCTATATCAATCGCTGTATTTACTATTCTCTGTTCTAAACCTTACGCACTCCAGGGATGCTCGCCTGCGCGCGCGCGGACCACCTCCGCGCCTCGTTGTACTTCACCGCCGCAGCTGCCTTCCGGTCAAATGGCCTCCTGCTTGCACTCTACGTCCCTTGGTCCCTGCTAGTCGATCCCTTTCTCCTGTCTTCCACCCTTCCGCACCCAGGTGTAGTGCTCGTTGCTTGCTTCCACGCCTTACTTCCGCTCTTGCCGTCACTGCTCCACCAATTCAACGCCTACCGCACCTTCTGCCTCGCTACAAATGGCGAGCTAGCACCATCTTGGTGCAACCACTTCGTACCCTCAATTTACACACATGTCCAACGTACCTACTGGCACCTCGGTTTTCTCTCCTATTGGACGGTCGCCCAACTCCCCAACATCGCTCTCGCGCTCCCACTCCTCATTCCCCTCCTTTTCTACAGCACGTCCCACATATCCTCACTCATACGCGGCAAACTGGGAGGTCTCAGACCGCTGACGACGACACCACACGCAGTGCATGCTGCCATATTCGGTGTGACCCTACTTACGAATGCGCACACGCAGATCGCGCTCCGGTTGTTGCCAGCGCTGCCGAGCACGTACTGGGCCGCTGCGGCCCTCCTCGTCGAGAAGCCACGATGGGGCCGGGCGTATGTCATATGGGCGGTGTTGTGGGGCGCAGCGAGCATTGTGCTATGGGCCGCATTCTTACCCCCCGCCTAGGCAACCCCGTTCCCAATATATTGGTGACTTCTCGATGCCCCTGGAAACTCGTCCTCCCTGGTTCATGCTCTTTGGTCTGGCCCAAATGCGATTATCGTATGTTCCCTCGCGCATTCCAGCCTCAGTTGATCGGCTACCCCTGAGCCGCCCGTCGTCCGCAGGGTTGGGTAAATCAGGTCAGATTCCCGACGGAGGCGGTGCTGAACGGCATGTGTGTAAATGTCCCTTATCGGCATTTCTAGTACAGTATACCTTGTTCCCATATTCGATTCCACGCACAACGATTGTTGTGAGACCCTGCATAAGTTCATTGTGGTCGTATATTTTGAAGGGCATATTAGCAACGGCAGTCGTAAATGAGTGAATCAACCGTGACAAGGGTTCTAGTACTGTTAACAGTACATAGGAAAAAAACCGTAACTAATGGGCTTATGACATACGTAGCGACAGATAAGATTGGGTACAGACGTTAAGTAGGGACATGTCGAGCTGGACATAGTAATGTAATTATAGATGGAGAATATGAAGGAGAGTAACAGGAGTTTGAGGCGTAACCGTCTGAGCGAACTTGAATGCCGGGCAAGCCGTTAAAAGCCCTGAAAGTGACGTCCTTACTCAGGGAAACACCATCGAAGACTGTATCAAGCGCAGTAACCCGAAGCTTGTTGGTATGAATTGTCCAAGTGAAGCTGGAGTTATGCAAGAGGAACGAGGCGAAAGCGGTGAACCTCCAAGAGGCACCGTAAGTGTTATTGTCCAGTGGGAGCGTGCAAAAAAACTCACTGTCTCTCATCCATGATAGTTAGATGAGCATTCGTGTGGTAGTCAGGAACTCCAACATTGGCGGCAGCGCAGACTAGCAACCGTCAGGACCTGTCCTCATTATTAAGAAAGTACGTACTTGAGGGAAGAGTGATGGTTGCGATGTCATTTCCTTGCCAGGTGACGCTAGACGCGGTGCCGGCATGAGAGTCGCAGTAAAGTACACACATCGAACGCTTACGTGACTGGCTCTTCAAATTCGAT
>QLOS01003329.1:0-36718 GCA_003313725.1 Russula sp. MG48 | reverse complement strand
CCTTTTCGCCGAGACCCACTGTGACGATACGTTAGGGCATGTCCACACATTTACTTTACAGCGAGAAGAGGCTCACAGAGATCACTTGGGCCATTCCCACTACACTGCAACATCGCGATGTGAATCTCAGAGCTCAATACTTCCTTAACACAAGGGCTTACCCAGTGAGAAGAGCAGTTCTCACCGTCCACACAATCACCCGATTGATTAATGAGTGAACCCTGCAAAGGATTGGTCACATCGCCTATCACCGAACCGACACTCTACAGTACTTGTACAGTACCTGTCAGTCCCCATTTCTTTGTTCCTGTTTAGATAATACAACAATGACCCCGTGATGAGCGCTTCCGCAACAGCCGCCGACGACATTTGCACCGTCAAAAGACCCTACGCAGACGTTCGGATTGCGTGCAGACGGTGCGACAGATGCGATGAAACTTACCATATAATCGGGTAGCTCGCTGAATTTTTGTGTACGAAACCTTGAAAGTGGGGCAGTCATTTTAATCACCCAGCTACTAGTACTGTAGCACCAGAAGTGTAATAACGCACGATGTAACACACATGCCTGATCGTGCAGGGAAGGTCAGAGGTTGCAGACATACGCGAAAGAACGACTAACCCAGGCCTATACCTACAAATTGGTCAATTAAGGTTAGCAGACTGTCACCTGGATGTCTCGCTAAGCCTACGAGGGACTGACCTAGTTGTGGGAGCGCAAACGCCATCTGCAACAGAAAGCAGCTATGTCTGACTGCAGAGAGAAGTAGTAACAAAGACTGACGATGATGCCAATAAGGATTTTATTCCCTCGGCTGACTGTGGACAAGGCAAGGCCATGATGGGTAGTTGAGGGAGCATGAAGCCTAGTGAAGACAAATGCTTACGATACCATAGGCGGACCGTGAAGAAACTGGAACCGTAGATCAGCTATCGCAGTCTGCCACAGAACGTAACACTGACCATCGAACTGTGAACGTCACGATAACCTATATCGTCGAATGAATCGAGCCAGATGCAGACCCTACATACAGCGAAACTCACCGAAGGGACAATCTCAAGCTATCCAATAGAGCACTTTTAACAATTAGGATTATGCTTTGTAAGGACCATCGCTTACATCCAGACTCCTAGGCGAACCATCGATCAGGGCACAAGAATCTAGTCACATGCAGCGCGAAGCTTACCAAACTGAGAACTCGAGGGTCTCTGGGCGGGCGTAGTTGAGGATAAGGAAATAATACATCGCATGACTAAGTAGGGCGAGCTGGAGCGTGTCCAATATCCTGGCACCTCGCTTATTTTCAGAGCTGAGCAGGACACCCACTTCACGCGCACCATAACACTGCAACCTGTGAAGTAAAAGTCAGGAAAATCAACATGCCACGTACCGCTGCGTGTAATGGCAGAGGGAGAGGGAGGTAGATGCTCACTAGTACTCGTAAACTCGTCTTATCTCTCACACCGTTCGTAAAGAACAGGTACACCTGAAAGAACACTATGCCGTACAACCTGCGATACCGAGCTTAAAGGATCCCAATTCCGGAACGCTCAAAATTACACCTACATCGTATCGAAGATGAGAACAATCAGGAGCATCCCCATTGTGTTGCTCAAGTTGAGATCGAAGACAGTATTAGACATTGTCAAATGCTTTTTGTTACCCTTCACCAAGGACGACTGTCCTAGAATCGGAGAAGAAGCGAGTATCGGGTGGGTTAAAACCAGGAGGGGGTGCGATTGAGTTGAGGGGCGGTCTGGGTCAAAGGATATAAATCCCTCACTCCCAGAGTCACATCAGTGCCAACCCCGGGCCATCATCATATTACGCCCATGAGGAAGAGAAGCAAGTTGCTCTAAAGCTCATGAGATTGGGGCATCGCCACGGCACAAGAAGCAAGTCCGATGCTGACGGAGAAAGGCTGACGGAGAAAGAAAAGTCATCCGATCCGAGTCGCTGCGGATTATCACAACGGGCAGCCATACGTACCTACCATAGCATCTCTTATCATACCCCCAAATACCCCTACGATACTTACATTCGCCGCCTAAGCCAACAGGTCCCAGTGGACAGCCGTAATCCCCCATGTTTCAACCAGCCCCATGGTGACGGAGCGCAACCCGCCTCACGATCTTACACAACCCCTGCCGTGGCAAGGAAGGAAGTAGTAACGGTCCGAAAGAATCACTCATGACTACTCCAATGCCAACGCCAGCACAATTATCATATATTGCTGGGGATCTGGACTTAATCAAGCCCGGGAACTAGGACCCAGCATCACCGGCACTTCAAGTTGCGACAGGCTCAGACAGGGCCGGGAAGTTAGACCACTGGTCAGCAATCCTAGCCCGAACGCCTCTCCCAAGCACGGTATTTTCTCGGTCCTGGCCCTCGGCGCGGAGTTGGCAAGGGACCTGGCTGCGTGCCATGGCACTACATGTACAGCCCTGACCTTGGCACAGAGCTGGCACGGGACCTGGTTGCCTGTGCCCCGGCCTCTACGACACTAAGATGCAATCCAAGATCACGGTATCTTCACTCACACTGGGACCACCGTGGACTTGAGGAGATCAAAATCTTCTACCCCATCAACTGTCTTGAAACCCTTGCCGCCGCCGCCGCCGCCTGCTCTTAAATCCCCTCGCCTTCGGGCCCGCCATTGTCCCGACCATTGCCGACCTGCGAGACATCGCACGCTAACTCTGCCACCTCCACCTGGCAACACCCGCGGCTTGACGAACCCTGCAGGAGCCCAGTCTACCGTGCTCATCACCCCCCGACCGGCAAATCACCCGATTTCATTCAAGGCTTCGTTGAGACATTCCCACCAGAGGATCACGGGTAAGACCCACAGCCCAACGCCTCCAACTGTCTTTGACGCACTCTCCAAACCCCCACGCATTTCTTCATTGAATACATTGTTGCATTACCCTACACCCCAAGCTATCGTGGACACATGGAGTGTATACATGTTACGCTATATAATTATAGAAAGAAAAAAAATTCCCGCGGACTGCCTTACACAAAGAGGCGTTGAGGGCTGCAAAGCATTTGCATAGACGCGAACTAAGATGTGCTATCAAGTGATGAAGTCGAAACATTGGTCTCCGCGAGCCAATCTTCGAAGACAACGCGCAGTGATCAAGTCAAGGGACAAGGCAAGTCCTCAAAAACGAGTAATGTTGGAGCTTGCGCTCAGTTTCTATATGTTTTATTTCGCGGGCTGTCGATATAGAGAGTTTGTATGGGACATATACGTCTGGTGATGTGGAGGGAAGGAGCGTGTGTAAGGTGTAGTTGTCGGGGCCTAATTGGCCCCAAAATCTAGCCATGATCCTCTGGCGGCGGTTCACGTCGCCTTGGGCGTAGGCATGTTTGTGTTTTGGCAAGGAAGGCGCCCAAGGCGGGAGAGGTTGGCGGATAGGGGGTGTAGGGTGGACGCCGGGCGGCTGCGTACCGCTGTCCAAAAAAAACGGTTGAATTTCGCATTTCGATGTGGCGTGAGAATCTAGCCCAAGTTGCGCACTGAGGGGCTGCCAGTGGGCATTGTGTGAACCTCTAGGCTATCCCTCCTTCCTTAATGCTTCGAGACGACGATATTTCTACCATGCAAGGTACTGGCGGAATGCATAAACTTCTGTGCCTCCTAGTCAGTGGGACTTGCGAGCCGATATCCACAGTTTTTCCTTTGAATTGTCCATCTCATGACGATGTTGGGGACCTTGCTATCCTTGTGCGGGCTCTCGACCCTTCATTGCAGTCTCACGCCCCTCGTTCTCTAAACCTCTGGAAGCCTATTCCCTTCCTTGATCTCACGGATGCTAGTTTTCAAGACAACGTGAAGGCTCTCCATTTGGATCCTGCCAAGGAGAACGACAAAGCCCAGTTCCTGGAGCACTATTTCTGTATCACAGAGTGCTTTGGAGTCGCGCAGTTACCCCCCACGCATCTTCATATGATCATTCAGTTACCACCACTGGCAGAATCTCCACGGAAGCGACCCCGGATAGAAGACGATGACCAGACGCCGTCATATTTTACGAGCCCTGCCGTCAAGAGAGCGCCGTCGAGTGTTGCCGAATATAGCAACGTACGCAAGCTGCAGGAGAATTCCAGCACACGGTTCGCCAACGACCGCTCGTATAATGACACCCAATTTCCACCTGTTGCTCTTCTATACCATGGATTTGGACGCTTTCTGGACTGTATGAACGAAGATTCGGCGGACCCTATGTTCAACTCCAACAAACGAAAATTCGAGATCTGCGTCGATGACTTTGCGAATGCGATGTCCAGGTATTATCCGGATGAGTTAACGCGGAGGGACGCAGTTCTGGGCCGTCTAAACGACATTTTTGAATGCTATCTTGAATCGCGAATTTACCCGCTCATGGCAGCGAATGTCTACGAGGATCGCTTCTCCGACGGGCATGCTCTCGGACCAATGAAGACCATAGAGACCATAATGGAGATCAGGAATGAACTTGGTGCTACAAATTCTGACCCCATGATTGAATTATCTGCGTATTATGTGCAGGCGCTCGCAAAAGTCTTCGACAAATCGTGGAAGGGACGTTTCCTTTTCCCCGCACTCGGTATAGTGTTGGTCGGTGAGTATCGAAGTCTTCATAATCATTAGTACCCAAACACATCTCTCTTATAGGGGCGCACATTGGCTTCTATGCGCTAGCATTTGTAAATTCACCGCGGCTAGTTGCGCTGACACCACTTATCCCGACGGTAATTGGTACTGGAAATAGTTGGGTCAGACCCGCTTTGCTGAAGGCATTCCGAGCTGCCTGCATTCTCCGTTACCATATCCACGAAGACACAGCGAAGTTCCGTCGCAGTGTTAAGGCAAAGCATCTACCGCCCCGGTTTGACGTTCCCCTACCCTCCATCAACGAGGTGCCTATCTATTCTCCTTACGGCACCGCGAGGGGTTCTCAGAGCACCGTCCGTTTTCAAATCTCGGCCGACGCATTCCAAGGCAAGAAACGACAACCGAATCGGTTCATCTACCTTGCCGAAGCCGATGTGGATGGGTTTTCACGCAAGGTTCTCGTCAAATTTACCCGACAATATTTCTTACCTCTGCATCAATTCTGCGCAGAGCGGGGTCATGCACCACAATTGTTAGGTCATGGTGTCTTTCACGATGGCTGGCAAGTCATAGTGATGGAGAGGATCGACCATAACGTGCTCACTTTGCGCGATCATGCGCCTATGCACCTCTCGACCTGGTCTAGGGACCTCAGGCAACTTGTGGATGAATTTCATGCTAGGGGATGGGTCCGTGGCGACCTTCGAGATGCAAATTTGATTCTCAGCAAGGACGACCCTGGACGGGTGATCCTGGTCGACTTCGATTGGGGTGGGGATGTCAAATCTGGACTCGGGGTGTACTATCCGACTGCGCTTCTCAACGAAGAGTTGGTGAATCCTGAGGACCCTGATGATTTGGCAATCACGAAGGAGAGCGACAAGCGGGTGCTCGATGCTACGTTGAAGAGGCTGAATGAATCATCGTCGCGCAGGTAGTGAGGGGATGATGTCGCCTCTGGCATGGTTCCAGTTACTAGTAAGGCATGCGCAGGTGTAGTATATGTCCCCATACGAAATCGTTATATCAACAAGCCATGAAATAAAACATCATATTTTCGAAATTGAGCACAAACTTCACCAATACTCGTTTTTGAGAACTTGTCTTGACTTGATGACTATGCACTGTCTTCGAAGACGGGCTCGCGGAGACCAACGTTTCAACTTCATCACTTGATCTTCGCGTGTATGCAAATGCTTGTCGGATGGAGACACGCATGTGTAATGACCGTCCTCGGTGGCACGAAGATGCCCGTCGTCTAGTGCCTTCGACCTCCTAGTTCTAAATTGAATTGGCAGTTTTAACTTCAAGTTTACGCTACCTCCTCCTGCGAGACTACGTCGACACAGGTTACTTTACATCAAAATGTATCTTTTCATGTCCCCTTTCTCACATTCCTACTCCTGGGATGCGGGTCTGCAGCCTGTGCGCTTCTGTAGACGCTCAAGAGTTGGTACGCCGACCCTTTTTTCCTCCTCCGCGGAAATCACGAGTGCCCTTGACCGACTACTTTACGTTTGACCTCG
Organism: Russula sp. MG48; assembly: GCA_003313725.1. Taxonomy (NCBI): domain Eukaryota; kingdom Fungi; phylum Basidiomycota; class Agaricomycetes; order Russulales; family Russulaceae; genus Russula; species Russula sp. MG48. Next base: position 30,588 of record QLOS01003329.1, on the reverse strand, counting down.
AGTGCAAGCACAAGTACTTTGAGCGTATATACGAGGTGAGCCTCGCATCGTTCCGCACGCTGCCGCTTGCAGCGATCCGGGACAAGCAGCACACGATCGACGATATTTGCAAGCCAAGTCCTCCATCTCGTCAGTCATTGACCTCGGATTGGTACCCGTAACTGTGCTGTGCAGTCATGCCGCACCTCGGCCGGTTCCTCGAGCCTCACACCTCCGATCCTTGTAGTCGGGACCGGGACCGGATCGAGGATTTTGGACAGGAGAGGCGCCTGGAGAACGCTGCTCTTACCTTTTTCACACATACAAGGCGCGCCATGTGAGTTCCTCGAGCCGCAATCGCCAACACTACCCTATCATCCCGCACGCGTATGAAGACACCGGGTACAGTCCATCAGTTTTCTATGTTTCTCCTCCCCACCTCTTGGGTCGAGTCGAGCGCGTGGGTGACAATATGTTACCCCATCTATCGCAAGAGCCGCAAGGCTGGATTCCCGGGCGCCACGACACACACACTTCTCTGCGCGCTGGATTATCTGGACTGGACGTCTGATAACAACAGCAAGGCGGCGATTAGATGAAGAAGTACGAGGCCCAGATGTCCAGCATGCTGCTGTTGAACAAGATGCCACGTACAGTCCCGGCTTCCGAACCCTTATGGACGCGTTCAGCTGGAGTTTGCGATTTGTCGGACGAGGTGGCGTGCCTACACGGTACCCGTCGTCGACTGATACTGATCTGGTTGAGAGTTACGGATATGCTGGCTGGAGTGCTCAATATATGTACCAGAGGTGGCAGCGAGCGCTGCAGGGTGATCAAAACTTCGTACACTTCTTCCTCCGGTGCCGACCGAGACTTTCAAAAGATCACGAGACGCACGAAAGACAAATTTACTGTAACAAGTGTTTCATTATTGATATCAATATCTGAGTTTTCTTCTACGATTGGGGACGATGGCAATGATGTCAGGGAAAGAAAAAGAGCGTTGTTGCTTGACTATGACTACGAGAAACACGAGAGAGCGCGCGCCGGAAAGACCATAATTAAAGCTTATAATGGGATGACACAATGTGGTCCAAGCAAGCGAGACAGGAACACAAAAAGGAACAGGGGAGAGAGGGGAAAAAGAGAGTAAACGAACGTGCATTGTCAGTGAATTAAATATAGATATACTGTGCGAGCAGCTGCGTAGGGCAAGATGCAGAAGCAGATTTCACGATCAGAAAAGTGTGAGTTGCGTGGAATGTGACGGACGATGGGGATGGCGCAGGGAAAATCCAGGGGTGACTCCGCTTCATCGTGGTGACGCGAACAGCGAGAGCATCTTCTCCGCGCCCCTCTTCAGCTTCTTGTTCTTATGCTTCTCCTGTTCGTCCGCATGTGGCACCCGGACTGTCTCGACGACGTCCGCGTCCGACGCGGCCGGGGTATCGCCATTCGTCGATGCGTCGCTGGACGAGCCAGGGCTGCCGACTGAGACCGCAGACTCCTTCGACTTGAGGGACGGCTGCGCAAGCGTTGTGCGCGCGCTGTGCGGCGATGACATTGTCGACACTGTGGCGCTCGCAGAGCGGCCGCTCATCGTTAGCGACTTGCTCGCCGACTGGGACGAAGACGTTGACTTTGATGGCGGCGATTTGGTGCGCAGGAAGGTCTTGGGTGTGCGACGGAAAGGAAGGGCGGTGCGCCCACGGCGCTCCTTCGTTGTGGGGCTTGGAGAGCTCGAACCGTTAACAATGGCGGATGACCGCGCCGCCTCGCCCGTGGCGCTAGTGCCACGGCTAGGCGTTGAACCCTTGCGAAAGACTGCGAGCCTGTACCGATCGACGACACCACGTGCAAACAAGCTGGTACCCCGTGCGCCGTTACGATCTTCACCATCAGCCTCGATAAAGTCCCACTCTTCGTCCTCCTCGTCGCGCTCCGTTGGTACTTCATCCTCGTCGTTTGCGTCTGAGAGATCGCGGTCGAGTGCAGGTACACCAGACTTCTCGCGACGGGTGCGTTGGCGATTCGGCCGTTGGCCATGCGATTTGGATACTGGGGCCTTTTTCGACTCCTTATGGTGGATATCGGGGCCTGTGGATGCTGCCGCCGCAGCCTGCGCGACTGCCTTGAGTGGAGATAGTGGTGCTCGGGGTGCGGGAGCCGGAACATCCTCACTTGCGCGCGGGGTAGCATCGGGAATAGAAACGGGCCTGGCGGTGGTATCGACTGGCGGAAGCTCAGGCCTATGGATCAGAGGGCTCTTCTTCGCAGGAGGCGTGGATGGTGGTAGAGCCGCAGGGCGTGCTTCGGGAGTCTTCGGCTCGGGTGTGGGTTCGTCGTGTCCGGTGACAGTCTCCGCCGTGGCACCGTTGAGCTCAGCCAATATGCTACGCCCCGTAACATCCTTTTCCTCTTCTTCCCCCACTTCCTCCTCCTCCTCTTCTTCGGAGAGAACCTCATCATCGATGATGACAGAATGTCGACCTTTGAACGAGTATCCATCGAACACGTCCATCAGGTCGTCGGGCGGGTGAGCCGATGAGCTACGAGACTGAGAGGGTGTCGCAACTGAATCCTCGCCATCCGTTGGCTCTACATCAGTCTGATCCCGTTCCTGGTCCGTGTCCACGTCGTTTTCATCATTAATTACAGGCTCCATGTCGAGGAAGGTGTCATCAAAGTTCTGGGTATCGCTTGCATTTGAGGGGTCAATGGGAGGGATATATGGGGCTGTGCGAGAGATCAGGACATTGCATCATAAGTGGGCCGCAGTACGAACGTATATAGCGCTTATAATACACATGGGACCAGTCTCTGCAGGGCACAAGCACAACATGTTAGTAGGGTCCTAGCAAGGAACTTGGGAGACATACATCATCGAGAAATAAGGATGGCGTTTGATACGTGGCTCGCTGATGCGAAGTGCTGGGTTGCGTTGTAGGAGCTATCACGTACATCAGCTATCAACAGCTTTAAAAATCGAAATTTGATAGTAACTCACGCCCCGAATAAGACTCTTCGTGTCTTGGTCCATCGCTCGGTCATCTGGGAACTGCAATTCGTCTTGGAGGACTCTGACATACATATCAGAGTGATTGTCCGCCCAGAATGGTGTCTACCGGGGGAAACAGCAAGACATACATGAGCTCTCGTCGTGAGGAAAGGAGGTAGAAGGAAAAGTACTCACGATACCCGTCAGCATTTCGTACAGCATGGTGCCAAAGCTCCACCAGTCAACCTCATAGCTATATGGAAGGCCCTGAATAACCTCCGGAGCAAGGTATTCTGCTGTGCCACAGAAAGTGCTCGTCGTGTCCGCATGGCGCGGTGGCCAGGGTGTGGCGAGCTCTTTATCATCCTTCATCCAGTATGGCGCGCCTGCTGCCGGCGGAGTACTTGGTACGATGTGTTGCGTTGAACGCCGCGGGAACTCCTTGGAGAGCCCGAAGTCGGTAAGTACGATGTGACCATCCGCGGCGATGAGGATGTTTTCTGGTTTGAGGTCACGATAGACGACACCCGCTGCGTGTAAGCCCTCAACACCCTCAACAATCTCAGCGGCATAGAAGCGGGCACGGTCGCGCCCAAGGCGACCCCAGCGTGCCAGTTGCGTTGCAAGATCGCCCCCAGGGTGGAAATCCTAGGATAAAACATGTCAGCACTGAAGTCCTGAAAAAGACGTATATACACGCGCTCTGGACGTACCATGACTAAAAATAGATTCTCCTTATCATGGAAACTCCACCAGAGTTTGACCACAAACGGATCCGTCCCCTCTGCTGCCATGCGGCGCAGCACGGCCTGCTCTGTGAGCGTATGCTGAAGTTCTTGATGCGCAAGTACGTGTCGCTTGGTGATTGCCTTGAGGGCATACAAGTCTGAGCCGTTTGAGCTGTTTTTGTAGCGTACCAGGAGCACCTTGCCCGCACAACCTTTGCCAAGCACGCGCATCATCTCAAAGTCAGACACTTGCACCTTGCGCGAGGCACGCTCCTTGACGCGGGCTGTAGACTTTGAGCGCATTTTGCGCAGGCGACGTTCACGTGAGGTATTAACGGAGGATTCATCTTCGGTGGCGGAGGCTGATGCAGATGTCTCGGTGCCATTCATACCGACGGAAGTGGCAGACTGGGTATACACACGAGACAGGCGGGCAGCCCTGTCCGGATCGGCGGACTGAGAACGAGGAATACGTGTGAGGTGTTCCGGAGGTACCGGGGTAGACGGGGCAGCGCCGACGTCTGCATTTGCGGGGGTCGCGTTAACGCCATCGGTGACAGGAGAAGGGACGGAGGGAGAGGAAGATGAAAGGGAAGGTGATGTCGGCAGCGCGATTGAGCCATGGTCCGAGGCATCGATATCAATTACGGAATTTGCCGAGATGGAGGTCGACGCTGTGTCGTCCAATCGACCGCCTGGGATGTCCTCGGAGTTGGACCTGCCGTCACTCACAAGCGAGGGGGCAGGATCGGTGTCCTGTGTGGAGGTGCCATCCTGTTGATGCGTCTCTCCCCCCTCGGCGCCCTCGTGGGAGTGACTAGTGCGGCGCTCCAAACCGGCTGGAGGGTTGTCATCTGAGGCTGCTTCCCTGCGCTTCGCATCATCTAAAACGCTCGAGTTATGCATGGTAACATTGACGGTGCTCGGAGAAGCTATGTGCGCAGCGACGTCAGAACGCACGCGCCTGACGGCCCTCTCGACGCGCACGCTCTCGAGGTCATCGGTACGCACACGGACGAAACGTTTCCAGGGACGCGCCTGGCGAATGACCTGATCGTTTGAGAGGGTAGTGAGGTACGCTGCGAGGCCGGTGATGGTTGGATTTGTTGAAGTTGAGGTGCCAACTGCGACACCACCCAAGTCGTCAAAGAACGGGTCGGCGATCTCAACCTTTGGGGAGACAGCGGGAGTAGGGAGGGTAGAGGGGATAGGACTACTAGGGCTTGACGTGACAGAGTGTGAAGCATTGTTGCGGGCCCCTGTGGACTTGCTCGCAGGGGAAGCGAGGCGTGAGAGCGTGTTTAGAATGGTAGACTTGCGCTTTACAGGCTGCGGTAGCGCAGAGGAGTCGATCGGAAGTGTTGGGCGTTGCACACTTGGAAACGCATCATGAAGCTTGTGATCGAGCTCGACGATCTCGCGTGCAGTGCGGCTGAGCGTGAGGTTGTGTGTAGGGGCTAAAAACTAGTCAGCTCATTGTGCCACTAGAACTGCGCCCAAAGAAACCCGGAATTAAAAAGGAAAAAGTGACGCCAGAACGGGACGACAGACAACAAGATGCGGCAACAACACAACAAAGTTTTCGGCAAGTTCCTTAATGAATAGGACACTCACTCTTGACGTACAACGTATACGAAGATGGGTGATGTGGATTCTCGGCGACGCTCACTGTCCACGGTCCGTCTTGCGCATCCACGCGCAGCACCTGTCTGCGGGAAGGTCGAGACCGACGCTCCGGTGTGGCAGTCATGGCCTGAGAAGAAGGGGGAGGGGGAATGTTCTCGACGTGCACAGTCGAGTCAGGTTCGAAAAAGGAGAGCGAGATGATGCTCTGAGACTCTCTGCTTTTAAGACGTCGTCGACGGCTGGATAAGCTCGAACGAGCGTTAATGGGTGGCTTTGAAGTGACGGGATCAGAACGGAGTTGGGTGTGGTCCGAACGTTGTAGTAGGATGTTGCTAAGACCCAGGACGACCCTAGAGCTTGTCTTCTTTGGGGAGGGAACGGATTGTCGAGATGGCTGTATTGAAAGGCGTTGCTCGATACTTTGCATGCAATGAGAGGATTTAGTCGGGCCCTTCTAGCAAGTCGCCAAGGAGCCGAAGGAGAGGAGAGAAAGGCGGGGAAGGGAGAGAGCGGGAAAGGGAAAAGGGAAAAGGAAAGGTATGAGTATAACTAGGAAGTGATGAAAAAAAAAAAGGGAGCGGGGTGGAGGCGTGCGGTTTGCGGCGTGCGACGGCCACGAGTTCTTGGACGAACGGCAAATGATTGCCTTGAGGCTCGCGTTTCGGTCGCGGGAAATGAGGGGGGGGTGATTTGATTGATGTGATCTACCCGTCGTCCTCACACTGATCTGGTACGAGGGCAGCGAATGAAACGATGATATGTGGGGTGAAGGACTAAAAGAAAAAGAAAAAGATTAAAGGGTATTATGGTTGAATCCCAGGTATGGGCGAGGTTGCACGGGGCAGTGTCAGGCACGGCATACGTAAAATCTTGAAATAATATTCTTTGTACCAAGCAAGTGATAACCACCACTACTGTACTGTACGACTGACATGGGAATCTGGCAATTGACCACTGTCACGATCGTCCCCTGCCTAGAACGAGCGCTCCGTCTGGAATCTGCTGCTGTCATATGTACATTCCCATTTATATTGTGCCGACTTAGTCCCACTCTCTATCATTATGATTTCTCCGGACACTAACAACATCATCAAAACCGGAAGTTTGCTGTGTAAACACTCGCTTCGCACCCTCGAAGAAGATTGTTCTGCGAATAGAGTTTGGCCTCATGGTAGGACGCGTCACCTCCGCCTCTTTCTATGGGCCTATCTGTGACGTCGAATAAAGGGTGCTGCCTATCTCTGTGGCTTCCCCATCGCGCCAAGATAAGGTGTTTAGGCCCTTCGTCAGAGAGATACAAAATTATTGTTCTTCCTCTCGCCCCCGAAAATTTGATGTTCCACCTCTGGCTTCCGGGGTATCCCTCGGCTCCCTGCACCCTTATCACATGAAAGGAGCGCGTGTATCGCTTGTCTCAACTGTCTCACTGTGGGAATACGGTACGCAGTAAATTCAGTTACATGGTCGGACGTCTCCCAAACGGTGAGCACGTATGCCTGATCCTCACCGGCGTGCATATCAAGGGCCGGTTCGTTGAGGGATACACGTGTTTTCGCGAGAAGCGAGCGGATTGCACATGCAGGGGACACATGGCCAGGACGATTTTCACGAGAGCTCCCAAAGGCACAGTCATTCGGAAAACTCTCGCGTTCACTCTGTATTCTTGTCTCACAGGACTCCAACGGTTGAGAGAAAGTGCTTTTTGGAGCCTCAGACTGTGACACGCATGTTTGCGCGCCACAAACATGTCATGAGACGGTCTAGGGGGTATGGTACTAACCCTGAAGATGTCAGTAGGGTGGGAAGATGGGGACGTGACTCATGTATGAAGGAAGCGCCCGGCAGCAGGTAAACGTTCAACCTCTCCGTTTCCATTCGCAGTAAGGTCAGGCACGCGTGGTGAACAACTACAAACACGACATCGTTAGTCACATGTAGCGCCAGCCTGAAAGCCGAGCCACAATAAAAGTGAACATCTCAACGGCCAGATTTCGCCGTATACCAACCACTCAAACGTGAAACGTTTCGAGGTAACAATACAAGACGTCGAAAAAGGTTGGAGAGGGTACCGGAGAACAATACGAGTTGAGGCTGCCAACTAAGTTATCTTCGGTGGGACAGGTCCGCTAGGCCCAAAAAGTCGGCAGCAGTGCATAATTAACGAGTTTGGTGTCCCCAGATCGGCCCTATTTGCGCAAACAAGTGACGCAGAAGAACTTCATACACAGGCAAACAGCCTCCATACATGCGCCTACCACTACCCTCCCGCAATGCTGCCTTGCGGCCCGTCTCCTGCATCCGCCCCTTTCACTGGTTCAACGTCCCACTGGGTAGTCCAAAATCGGCAAGAAAGAGCGATAATGGGAACCATTCGATCCAGTAGAGGTTGGTCCACTACATAGGTCGGGCTGGGAGCTGCGTCAAAAGGACGCCATGACGCTTTTTTATCGTCACTCGGTGACGCGAGAACTTGTCGTCCGGAGAAAATCTCGCTATAATACGAGAAATCAACAACGACCAAATGAGGCCCGAGGCTAGCGCACCTGGGTGGGCCGACTTTGTAATTCTCCCCGAATCAGTGACTTTCTAATACAACAAGCGATACGCGCAGGTCAGCGCCCGCAGACACGACTTTTACAATTAAATAGGTACCTTGAGGGTGTAGATTCTTTTGCCTTGGTCGTCGATCGTGTACATCAAATGCATGTCGGGCAACAGAGTAATCACACCAACCAAAGTCTATGGCGCGGAAGAAAAGAAAACTGACAGAGCGCGTATCCGGCGGCGGCGAGAATCCCGGACCGCTCGGACCGTTTCGGAAGCCCCATGGGGCTTGGCGTTGGCTTAGCATCATTGCTCGGTACGACAATCGGGTCTCCAAGTCCGGTCAAAAATCCTTTGTCATTGTGTCAATAATCTTGCCCATGCCGTCACGGTAGCGTTGGATGTATAAGCGGCAATGCGCCGGGTGGCCTGGTCGTCTTTTTCACCATCCACTCGCCACTGGACAAGTCCCTTTCTTTCACAATCCGATCCTTTATTGACTCATGGCCAAGACCACCACCAAGGTGCTCACAAGTCCGGCGCCGGGAACTGTCGTGAAGCCGGTCTATGAGTACGACGACGAGCAGGAGGGGAAGATCCAGGGTCTGCGCGAGGTGCGCTTTCAATCGCTTCCATCTCGCGCCCGCGGGTCGTTTCACACTTCTTGTTCACCTTCTTTCAGTACGCCTACTCGCTTCACCTTCCCGACGGTGATCCTTACGCGCCCTGGGAGCGCCGCTGGCTTGACAAACCAGACACGTTCCCGCGCTACCTGCGCGCTGCCAAGTGGAAGCTCGACGACGCGCGCAAGCGCATCAAGGGCACCATCGAGTGGCGGCGCGAGTTCCAGCCGGAACTGATCCCGCCCGACGAAGTCAAGATCGAAGCCGCGACAGGGAAGATGTGAGTGTGCATCCCACCGATCCGCGTTGTTGGCAGCCGACGTGCGCACACACAATCATGATCTGACATCGTTGTCATTGGTGGCGGGGGTAGCATTCTGACCGGCTTCGATGTTGACGGCCGGCCGATTATCTACATGCGTCCTGGACGGGAAAATACGGAAGCGTCCCCACGGCAGTTACGGCATCTTGTCTACATTCTGTAAGTTACATCCGGGCGGGACCTCCCCGTGGTCACGAGCCCCATCAGACAAACATCGCTGACGTCGCGCCGCCGTCTTCCAGAGAACGCGCAAAAGACTTGATGCCACCCGGCCAGGAGTCGGTGGTGATCCTTGTTGACTACAAGAGCACGACGTTGCGCACGAACCCTTCCATTTCGGTGGCACGCAAGGTGCTCACGATCCTACAGCACCACTACGTCGAGACGCTCGGCCGTGCGCTCGTCGTAAATCTGCCCACGATCCTCTCCTTTTTCTACAAGGGCATCGCGCCCTTCCTCGACCCCATCACACGCGAGAAACTGCGCTTCAATCCGAACCTGTTCGAGCTCGTGCCTCGTGAGCAGCTCGACGCGGACTTTGGCGGTGACTACGAATTTGAGTTTGACCACGAGGCGTACTGGAACCAACTCACCGAGTACGTGTCACTCCATTTCCGCTTCATTTACACACGGAGGTGTAGGGCTCACACATGGTAAAAATTGTCAGGGCATGCGGCATCGCGCCTGACGGCACCCGCATAACGACAGCCACACCCAAGCTAGCATCACTACTGGCTGCCCAGCTGTCGGATATTTCTACTAGCAAGAATCACAGTCCCACGTATGCTTGTTTCGTCTCTTATTGTCCCCGCTCTCATTTCATCTGTTGTCGTAGTGCAACTGTTGTCGGTACACCCGATGATAAATCCATCATTACGCCTCATCAAGATCAAGAGATCACGCTGAACGCCTTGGCCATCGTCCCGGCTACATAGTCCTCCAGCACCCGCGCCAAGTGGATGTGGCACGCATTTTTGTGATAAACGCTCATTTCCGGGGTTCCACATTGCCCTATCGTTGCCGGTTGATGTATGATGCGTGTTATCGGGCAGTAGTTTAGATCTTTGTTGTTGTTTACCCGCGTATATGACCTGTATATCTTGTTACGATATGAATACACTCAATAGCAGTCATTGTTCCATCCTAGGTTATGCGTCTGGGGAAAACAAGAGCTATTGGATACTGGCTGGCGTTTAGAAAGGCACCGAAGAAGTGCGATGAGAACGGACAGCCAGGGCCCAGGGGATGCCGGAACCGACAACCGGTCCGGTGCGTCCCGCTCTTCCACACCTCCCCTTCAAGTTTGGACCGTGATCTGTTATAGCTGAAACGTCTGCATCCCAAAGTGAGCGTTTAATCTATTCTGGCAAGCACTCGTGCCGGTACTCTGTGTGTGGCGCTGACGACTGAACAGATGGGTACAGTCACGGTATGGCTCGGGACATGTCGCTTTGACGAGCGGAAGAATGTTCACCACCCCATCTGATTGACTATCACGATGATGGGACTCCCATCATCATGACGGTCAACGAGTTGGGGAAGGATACTTGCGAGTCGATCGACAATTCGTAAAATGCATGAGGTCGCTTGATGTACCAGAGAAGAGCTCCCGCCCATTCGACGTGCGAGTTCTCATAATCATACCAGCCCTTTGTCCGCTGACACCTTCCAAAACGATCAACCATCATCCACTGCAGGGGCTCCATACTTTGTGCTTGAGGGATGATTCGTCACGCTGGGAGTCTGGCAGTGAAAGAGATTCCTTGGCACGTTCGCGACGCCCCACTTCGGCTTGAACGCACGATAACCAGCCAAGAGAGCTGCTTATACCTCGTCACCGGGACTGGAATCTCAGGGTTCCGTCGTGCGGCGTTTTCCTTCAGGACATCGCCGTTGCTTCCTCTGATATTCCTAACCCTCTTTTGGATCTGGAATAACTGTGATTGGATTGTGGCCACCACAATAGCTTCTTGTTTAGCTGATTTGATTGAAGGAGGATCTGCCAATGTCATGCGATTAGAGCCCCACGCCTGCACAACCTTTCCACGCGTGAACATGTGAACAGTGGATAGCTAGCCGTTTGAGCCCAAGCGCAGCAAATCAACTTCCGGTAAGGCACTCAGGGATGAGGACAAGACATTGCAGAACGAACGGGGTGAGATAGACCAGATGGAATCAAAGTCTCTGTTGAGACAAACCATGTCAACAAAGTGACACCCTCTGGAATTCTTATATGGCGACGACAATGACGACACTTACAGTTGGGCTTCGATGGGAATGCAATCCAAGAACCCAACCGTTGAACACCTTTTAAAACACAACCACCACCACCACAGCCACCACAACCACTTGCACCCCTCTTCCTGGCGCGGCACGATGGGCAAATCCGACGCAGAAGTTATCGCGCTCTTCAACGAACAGGTCAATATGACGGCGGACGAGCTCGATGCATGGCTCGACGATCCGCAGAGCCGCGAGGCAGGTACGGGCGTCGGGATCGAGAGCGGGCGGCGCATCGTGGAGATTCTACGCAAGAACCCGGGCAAGGAGCCGGACGGGTACGACGAGGTGCGCAGCACGAGAGGGCGGGGTGACCCCATAACTTATGCGCGACTAAGTACTAAATATACATGAACAGGAAGACATCGCGCATATACGGAAAGTGGTCAGGCAAGTCTCCGGCATACACCGTTGCCCGGCTCAGGGCGAAGGTTTACTCATATGGTCGTTTTAGCTACAATAGCCGCCATTTGGCCCAGGAGGATCGCTTGAAAGAGACGAAGACGACTGAAGAACTCGAGAAGGCCAAGAGTACCATCAGGCAAGCCGCTTCGCATTTGTCCGAGATTACGCGGCTGATCATGATGCGCCGGCAGTCTTAAGAATTGGGGCCACGTGCGTGTCCGGCTAGGACTCAGACCCTTTGGGGTTAAACGGAGGCTGAGTCGTTTTGCAGGATCCCGTAAAGGTCAAAATTGAGCGGGAAGCCGGCGGTGGCACGGATGACGATGGAAGTGCGCCAGAAAAGGAAGCAAGTCCCGAAGCTGCCGAAGAAGATGCGGACGGACTGGGAGAACCTGATACCCAAGTCAGTGGAATGGAAACAGAAACAGAAACAGAAACGGTCGAAGATGCGGACACGGGTGGAAAGCGCAAGCGTGGCGTGGAGCATCGCGATCGTGATGACGAGAATACGGGAGGGAAAGGGGGAAAGGACGAGACGAGCGTTGGACAGAACAAGAGGCCACACACAGACAAAGGTGCCAACTAGTAGGCTCAGGGTAGTTAGGCGATTAGATTTTGGCTGCACAACATCACGCTCTCACACATAGCCCTGAGGTCTGAAAGCCTAGTAATAGCATAGTATGGTATGTTCATAGGACAAACGACCAACACTAACCTAGCGCCGCGCAGCTGGTGTCGGAAAGCGAGGTACTACGATTCTGAAGTCAAAGTGCCATCCATACATCCATCAAGCATCGAATAACCCCTCAAAGCACGCCAAAGACCGCAATAAGAAATAAACAAGGTAGTGAGACAAGGGATGCGACTCATAAAAGCCCACCGATCAAAGGAAGGGGGGGGTTACTAGTCCAGCTCCTGTAAGCACTGTCGGAAAAGCCGCAGGCGCTCCTCCACCGCGTACAACGAGTGGCCGAGCTCCTCGACCGCGTCCAGCGAGTGGCCGAGCTCCACGACCTCGTCGCGCCAGCTCTTATGCAGATGCACGCTCTGGTGTGCCTGAGAGCCAGCAGCGGGCAGCGCGCCAGGCTGGCGCCCCACAGCGGGTTCCTCCAAGAGGGCAGTGATGATGCCCTGCATCCACTTCTCTCGCTCCTCGGTACGGCGCATCTCCTTGCGGCGGCCCGCCTCCTCGCGCCAGCCGACGAGCATGAGCGTCCAGAGGTTAGAGAGGACCAAGAAGGGGATGACAAAGTAGAGGATCGTCGACGTCGACGACTGGTCCCACGCGTCGCGGATCAGCTCGATCGCGCCCTCGAGCGTGTCGTAGGCCCATTGCAGCCCGCGCTGGTTGCGCTCCTTGCGCGCCGTCTCTTCACTTCGCGCCGCAGAGCGGGACGGCATCGTCGGCGCCGTGGGCACCGACTGCCCCTGTACGGCCACAGCCACAGTGGCCGGGTCAAGCCCCGGCGGGATGAGTCCGGTCTGGTGCTCCTGGATGTAAATCCGCATGGCGCACTCGAGCTCCCGTTGATACGACCTCTGACCCTCGTAGGCGGACTTTTCGATGATCCCTGTCGTCACGGCCGAGATGTGAGGTGCGCAGGGGCGAGCGTCGGGAACTGGTCGTGCGTACCTTTGATGAAACTTCGCCCTGTCCATTTCACCTGGGAGGTCACGACGACGCGCGATGACGCGCTACTAGCCCACGTTATGCATGTCCGGGTCTCGACACTGAACACACCGCCACTGGGTACGTCCGGTGTCCGCGTTGTCGTCACCGTCGCAACATAATCGTCAAAGTCCCTGTGTACCGTCTCGTCGCGGATCTCGCATTTGACAGATTTAAGACCAATGACTCCACCCAATGGCTTGATATAGGACATGGTGCGCGCAAGGCAGCCCTGGTTTCCTGGGGAAGGCGCCCAGTCAGATAATATCTGGATGTCTGCATACGTCGTTAGCTATTCACACAAATGAGGGAGATGGAGGGGTCTAGACTTGCCATCGAACTTCTGGTTCAGACGCATAAAGTCCTTGAGAAACTCACTAGCGAACATTAAGTTGTATATTCGCTCCGGCGTGTCTGGCAACACCGTGTCTATGATGGGCTCAATGAGGTGCAAACCCTCCATCCTACATGCGCACTGTGTCACCCTGTGTGCCGGTGAGACGACAGTCCCAGCTGACATTGGAGACGACCCGTTTGCAGTGGGATTGCCAAGACTCCGCGTCGCTTCCATGGCGATGCTCTCATCTTCAGAAAGTCGGGCAAGGTCTGAATCATCATCCTCACCCTCTTCATCATGGCCGTCCGCGGACGACACGTAATCAGACTCCCGTGTTGACGGTGAGTTGTGGCCGGAACGCATTGACTGCGGAGACAATGGAAGGAAGTTCGAGTCGATGGACGACTGTGACGCAGCTGCGTGGTGGCCAGAAAGTGCTGGTAACCGCTTGACCGTAGAGCTCTTGCGGTGAGGTGGCGAGGCGGGCGAAGACGGGGAGATAGTGCTTTGGTGCGAGGAGGCAGGCGCACCCGAACTGGAGGGTCCACCGGAGCCAGACACCGATGCTACAATCGCCGACACGAATCCTGCCGTCTTTCGCTTGGAAGACGCCTGAGCTGTGCTGGTTGTCGAGCTACGGTGCCACAGCCGCCGCTTGTGCCCACTTGCAGTCGAAGATATGCTGACCGAGTCCGAGTCGCGAACCTGGTCTGGGGAGAGGAACTGGGATTCAGGGACAGGAGCGGGGTTGACGGCGATGATGAAAGCACGGGCCTGGTTCGGTATCGGGATTGAGGACATGGTAGTATGGGACGCTTGGAACTCAGGGGTTCCAGTAATAGAGCCAGCTGGGGGCACAATCGCGAGACTAGGGCCGTTGTCGTTCACCAAGGGGGTGTGGGGCTCTGCAGCGTGATGTGCCTCGGAGCTCACAGTCGCCGCACGGGGTAGAGTAGACTGTAAGGGAGGGGTCGGCGTGAGAGGTTCTACTAGATTCGTGCGGGAGCGTGAGGATGAACGAGAGGAGATGACACGGCGCACGCGGTCACGGAGGTTGCCTGTGGATGACGACGGGACCAAAGGACGTGTAGTGCTGTTGACGCCCAGTGTTTTATTAGACGCTGGCGTCGGGGTGGGCATCCCGTTGACCGTCTCCGGTGCTGTCGATCTGTCGAGCTTTATTGATAAAGAAGAAGGCCGTTTACGGTGGCTGCTGGGTCCAAGTTCGGGTTCTTTCTTTTCGGGGGTAACGGGGATCTCGGGATCGGATTCATCGGAACTAGGAGCTGACGGAGGAATGACAGTAACGCTCTGTTCTGAACTGAGCGAGCCTTTGGATGGGCTGGGCGGGGGCGGGGTAACTCTGAACGAATGACGCAGATCGGGTGTGGAGAGAGCACGAGCACGAGCTGATTCACTCGTTCCCTTGCTTCCATGTGATCTCGGGCGGCTCAGACTGTTGTCACGCTCATGTCGATTGCTCGACTGCGGTTTCACCAATTTTGAGAAGAACCCCGGTGCCATTCTAGAATATCGTCCGTTGAAACTTCCGTGAGGACGTCGACCTTGCTGTGTGATAGCACTGCGATAGTCTCAGTCTGGATCCTCAGCGTGAATCCTGTATGCGTTAGATGGAGCCTGAACTTCGTCGGTACGTCCTTAGCGTCGTGTCTTCGTTGTGTGTCGCAGTTGCGATTTTGGCGCTCGTTATCAAACTCCAACGCAGACATATCGTCACGCACACATCATCGACTTCATGGCTCTTTAGACCACTCAAATCTTTTTGACCTTCGGGAACCTGTTGTAGCAGGCGATGGGGCAATTTGAATAGACAACATTTTAATCATGCGAGTAAACTACCTAGTGGGCATTATCTGTTGGTGTTGCCAGTGAGCAATGCGATGGAGGAATCAGTGCAAACGAGGTCAATGGACAGTCACATCAACTGCGAGTTTCCTAATTTGGAGAGGCCTGATCACGATGTCGTTCCTAGGCCTGACTTCCTAATCTGGCAGGTGTGATATGACCCAACGAAGCACTGATATTGACTCGGTGAAGTGAATAGCAAGTGCTACTACAGTAGGGGGTCAACATGAACTCAACTCAGAATGTTGGGATGTGCCCGACATGCCGGCAATAATAAGATAAGATAAGAATATTATGTAATGCGTAGGATTGGAGCACGCCCTCAGGCTCATATACTGTGACTAGGGGCGAATGGAGAATTGTCTGGTCCCGCTACTACTACCTCGCGCCCCCGTATCCTCTGTACCACTAGACAGAAACATGAAGGTTATTCCGGGATTTGTCCGAGGTCACGATGACCGGTCAGGTATAGCCCTGAGGTCTGAAGGCTTGAGGATGTCTCATGGAAATAGCATTGTATGTGTTGGTAGGACAAACGACCCAGCACTGCGCAGCTGGTGTCGGAAAGCGAGGTGCTACGACTCTGTAGTCAAAGTGTCGCCTATCCATGCATCTATCAAATCGAATAGCCCCTCAAAGTACGCCAAAAACCGCAATAAGATACAAGAAATAAACAAGGTAGTGAGGGAAAGGATGCGACTCATAAAAGTCCGCCGATCAAAGGAAGGGAAGAGTCACTAGTCCAACTCCTGTAATCTCTGTTGGATAAGCCGCAGGCGCCCCTCGACCGCGTCCAGCGAGCGGCCGAGCTCTGCGACCTCGTCGCGCCAGCTCTCAGGCAGGCGTACGCCCTGGGGTACCTGAGAGCCAGCAGCGGGCAGCGCGCCAGGCTGGCGCCCCGCAGCGAGTTCCTCCCAGAGGGCAGTGACGATGCCCTGCACCCACTTCTCCCGCTCCTCGGTCCGGCGCATCTCCTTGCGGCGGCCCGCCTCCTCGCGCTTGCCGACGAGCGTGATCGTCCAGAGGTTCGAGAGGACCAAGAAGGTGATGACGAAGTAGAGGATCGTCGACGTCGACGACTGGTCCCACGCGTCGCGGATCAGCTCGATCGCGCCCGTGGCCGACTGCTGCCCGACGGAGATCGCACCCTCGAGCGTGTCGTAGGCCCATTGCAGCCCGCGCTGGTTGCGCTCCTGCTCGCGCTCCTTCTCGCGCTCCTTGCGCGCGGCCTCCTCGCTCCGCGCCGCCGAGAGAGACGGCATCGTCGGCGTCGAGGGCGCAGACTGCCCCTGTACGGCCACGGCCACGGTGGCCGGGTCGAGCCCCGGCGGGATGAACTCAGTCTGGTGCTCCTGGATGTAACTCCGCATGGCGCGCTCGAGCTCCCGTTGATACGACCTCTGACCCTCGAGGGCGGACTTTTCGATGATCCCTGTCGTCACGGCCGAGATGTGAGATGCGCAGGGGCGAGTGGCGGGAACTGGTCGTGCGTACCTTTGATGAAACTTCGGCCCGTCCATTCCACCTGGGAGGTCACGACGACGCGTGATGACGCGCTACTAGCCCACGTTATGCATGTCCGGGTCTTGACACTGAACACACCGCCACTGGGTACGTCCGGTGTCCGCGCTGTCGTCACTGTCGCAACATAATCGTCAAAGTCACTGTGCACCGTCTCGTCGCGGATCTCGCATTTGGCAGATTTAGGGCCGATGCCTCCACCCAATGGCTTGATATAGGACATATTGCGCGCAAGGCAGCCCTGGTTTCTAGGGCAAGGCGCCCAGTCAGATATCTGGATGTCTGTATGCGTCGTTAGCCATTCGCACAAATGAGGGAGATGGAGGGGTCTAGACTTGCCTTCGAGCTTCTGGTTCAGACGCATAAAGTCCTTGAGAAATCCACTTGCGAACATTAAGTTATATATTCGCTCCGGCGTTCCTGGCAATACCGTGTCCACGATGAGCTCAGTATAGTGCAAACCCTCCATCCCACATGCGCACTGTGTCACCCTGTGTACCGGTGAGACGACAGTCCCAGCTGACATTACAGGCGATCCGATCGCAGTGGGACTACCAAGATTCCGCGTCGCTTCCAAAGCCGGACGCCCCATGGCAATGCTCTCATCCTCAGAAAGTCCGTCCTCAGGGCGGGCAAGGCGCCAGATATTATAGATCACATCGTAAGCGGTATCGCGCGCGAGGAAAGACGCGAAAGTATATTTGGTGGTGCGGGTCGTGATTTGAATGGCGTTGGGGATAACGAAGGCGGTCATTTTCTTCTCGAGAGACACGATGTCATAGATTGGGACGATGAGCTGCGAGGGGATGAATACGAGGATGAAACGAATGTGATGCTACCGCACGTCAGTGATCCAACCGAAAATATTGGCATGGAAACAGATGTGGTTCTCCGAGATATATATGCGGCCTTGAACGAGGATCTCGCGCTGTAGCGCGCAACCGTAATCTGAAAGGGCGTAAGTAACCATGATGGCGAGACAATGCCGTTAGACATACCTTCGATCAAGTAGTCGCCCTCTGGGATCGTCCTGAAGAGGTCGTGGAAGTCCGCATTCCGCTTATTGCTCGCGACCGCAAAGCCAGTCACCGGAATCTCCCCGTCGTTCAGCTCTGCCAATAGCCGATCGTCCTCCGAATCATCCTCCTCACCGTCTTCATCATGGCCATCCGCGGACGACACGTAATCAGACTCGTGTTCCGGGGGCTGTATTGACAGTGAGTCTTGGCGGGAGCGCATTGCCTGCGGAGACAATGGAAGGAAGTTCATGTCGATGGACGACTGTGACGCAGCTGCGTGGTGACCAGAAAGTGCTGGTGACCGCTTGACCGTAGAGCTCTTGCGGTGAGGTGGCGAGGCGGGCGAAGACGGGGAGATAGTGCTTTGGTGCGAGGAGGCAGGCACGCCCGAACTAGAGGGTCCACCGGAGCCGGACACCGTTGCTACGATCGCCGACGCGAGTCCTGCTGTCTTTCGCTTGGGAGACGCCTGGGCTGCGTTTGTCGTGGAGCTGCGGCGCCACAACCGTCGCTTGCGCCCACTTGCAGTCGAAGATATGCTGACCGAGTCCGAGTCGCGGACCCGGTCTGGGGAGAGGAACTGGGACTCAGAGACAGGAGCGGGGTTGCTGACGGCGATGGTGAAGGCACGGGCCTGGTTCGGTATCGGGATTGAGGACATGGTAGGGGACGTTTGGAACTCAGGGGTTCCAGTAATAGAGTCAGCTGAGGGCACAATCGCGAGACTAGGGCCGTTGTCGTTCGCCAACGGGGTATGGGGCTCTGCAGCGTGGTATGCCTCGGGGCCCACAGTCGCCGCACGGTGTGGAGTAGACTGTAAGGGAGGGGTCGGCGTGAGGGGTTCTACTAGATTCGTGCGGGAGCGTGAGGATGAACGGGAGGAGACGACACTGCGCACGCGGTCACGGAGGTTACCTGTGGATGACGACGGGGTCAAAGGACGTGTAGCGCTGTTGACGCCCAATGATTTATTAGACGCTGGCGTTGGGGTGGGCATCCCGTTGTCCGTCTCCGATGCTGTCGACCTGTCGAGCTTTGTTGATAATGAAGAAGGCCGTTTACGGTGGCTGCTGCGTTCAGGTTCTGGTTCTCTCTTTTCAGGGGTAACGGGGATCTCGAGATCGGTTTGAAAGGAGCTAGTATAGCTTCGAGGTGACGGAGGAATGACAGTAACGCTCGGTTCTGAACTGAGCGAGCCTTTGGATGGGCTGGGCGGGGGCGGGGTAACCCTGAAGAACGAATGATGCGGATCGGGTGTGGAGAGAGCGCGAGCACGAGCTGATTCACTCGTTTCCTTGCTTCCTAGTGACGGGGAAGGGGATGTTGGGCGGCTTAGATTGCTGACACGCTCATATCGATTGCCCGACTGCGGTTTCACCAATTTTGAGAAGAAACCCGGTGCCATTCCAGGATAATCGTCCGTTGAACCTCCGTTGAGTGACGTCCGGACACCTCGGCCTTGTGATTCTTCTTGCTGTGTGATAGCACCGCGATAGGGTGAATCCTCGGCGTGAATCCTGTACTTTAAATGCGTTAGATGGGGCGTTAACTTCGTCGGTACGTCCTTGGCGTCGTCGTGATCTCGCCCTTGGCCTCGTGTCCTCGTTGTCTCGTTGTGCGTCGCAGTTGCGATTTTAGCGCTCGTTATCAAACTCCAACACAGACTTATCGTCATGCACACATCGACACACCTCTATGCCGCCGGTTCCAATGGCAATGGACAACTCGCCACCGGATATTTTCAAGACGCGCACACTTTCATACCTTGCACGTTCGCAGGCTATGAATGCAGCACGTCATACCCAATGACATCATCTGTCATCACCATTGTAGCAGGCGGTAATCATACCCTTGCACTCCTTTCTCAGCGGATCGTGGACAGTACCTCTTCAGATCAGCGGTTAGAAGTCTGGGGCTGTGGAGACGGTACAAAAGGCCAGCTGGGCCCGGCATACATCACGGAAGCAGGTGATAATAGTGCAATTTTTAGACGTCTCATTCTACCTTTGGAAGAGCAGGGATTCTCAGGATATGCTGTCTCGAAGGTGGCCGCATGCTGGGAGACAACCTTCTTCGTCCTTACCAAAGGAGGTCGGCATGACGTGCTCATCTCAATGGGTGGCGATGACTTTGGTGACCTGGGCGTCGGCGGTCTAGGCACAAAGCAACAGAGGAAGACCCCCTTTCACATCATCGACTTCTCCCACATCGTGGGCTCGGCAGCGCACCACGTCTCAATCGATAGTATCACCGGGGGCCCCCACCATGCCATCCTCGTCCTACGTGCTGACA
Source organism: Russula sp. MG48 (assembly GCA_003313725.1). Lineage (NCBI taxonomy): Eukaryota > Fungi > Basidiomycota > Agaricomycetes > Russulales > Russulaceae > Russula > Russula sp. MG48. The sequence goes on along the minus strand of QLOS01003329.1, from coordinate 10,379 downwards.
ACAAGCAGCACATCGCGGGCTGGGGCGCCGCCCGCCACGGCCAGCTCGGATCTCTCCTTGCTCCTTCGGGGCGCCCATTGCCATCTTCTCCTTCACCCGTTGCAATAGACCTTCCCATCGATGTACAGCTCGATCCTGTGCTCTCCGTGAGCGCAGGCAACCAACATTCGCTGTTCTTGCATGCCTCTGGGCGCGTTTCTACCCTCGGCTCGGACGCGAAGGGTCAACTGCATGGTCTCCACGCCGCCAGGGATGTGCGTGCGATAAATTGCTCCTGGAATGGCAGTTACCTCTGGACCCCCACAGCACTGCTTTCCGCAGGTGCGAACGCGCACGGGCAGCTTGGTCGGGCAAACGCCCCAGCAGCGCCCTTGGGCGCCGTGGATATCCCTGTGAATGCGCAGGTGCTGGACTTTGCATGCGGGAGCGAACATGTGCTATGCTTGCTCGAGTCCGACGGGCGAAAGCAAGTTTGGGGTTGGGGATGGAACGAGCACGGCAACTTGGGGACTGGCTCACTAGACGACGTGATTGTGCCTGTCAAAATATGGCCCCGATCAATTGCAAATTCCGAGGAGATAGCAGGAGATGCGATAGGCGTATGGGCAGGGTGTGGGACCAGTTGGGTAGCCGTGTCTAAACGCGACCCCCTATAGTAGTTGCGGCAATTGAGGACAAAATGCACCCCCATTTGCGTGCGGACGTAATTAAGTAATTGCCGTCGTTCAAAGTCTGCTCCTGCTCCCAGGAACTGTAGTTTCGGGCTCATTGGAGGCCACGTTTCGTTCCTGGATATGTGGATCAGAACTTTAAATAGCCTCCTGGTAGGGGTACTGTACAGTAGTGCTTTCCAAGTACGGGATTAGAATAACCCCGCAGCAGACGTTACGGAAGATAGTTGTTCCGCTGTGGAGGACCAGATATACCAGTGCTAGTGAGTTTAGTAATGATGTGGGTGCCATATCTCACGGTCCGCACAAAGGGCATGACAAAGAGAGGCGTACGAACTCTTGCATTTGCATGTCAGCAGCAATTTCTATAGCTAGAGAAAGGTGTAGCGAGAAGAACTTGATACCTGTGCCTGCGAAAAAGGTTGATGATACCTGATCGTGTTGAGTGCCATCACGGGAAGATCACTTATCGGATCCGAATTGAAGACGAACGAAATGTGCAAGTGCGTTGGCACGCGGCGCGCATCGGCAACTTTGGATGCAACTACTCTGCCAGTAACTTAGGAACGATAAGAAGGGACGGTGCCCAATGGCCGACACCCCAGTGTTGTGCGGGCTCAGTATAAACGCGGCTTAAAAAAAAAAGAAGGGTCCGCGGCGTGCGCACTTGGAACTGTGTGTAAGGAAAACCTTGCACTGGCAGCCTGAGCGAACTTTCGCTTCAGCTTCTACAGTAGGGATTCATCTATATGCGGTACTTGGGAGGATGTAGTAATGTTCCTGGGAATGATTGAGGCAAACTCACACAGATGAAAAGGTGATGTGCCGCGGCACTCCGGGCCAACTCCACAACTATTGCAGGCTGAAAAAATTTCGCTGGATGACTCGGACAGCTGACTAGACTCACTGGAGTGGCGTACCTGCTTGTTTATATTTGTTCGTCTGGTGAGCCATGAAACTTCATACAGCCGCTTCACACTCAGTAGGCTCAGGTTCAGGACTACAGCCATACGCTCACCTCGGGATCAATCAGAGCTTCCGCCCCTGGTGTGACCGTGTGAACGAAGGTGAACAAGGATACAAGCATGTTACAAACAGTTCAGTTTGAAATACCAATTGTCAAAAGCGAACAGGATATGCCGACTGTCAACGCCACACTCCGTTCCATCTACACCAATGGGTGACCGTACCGAGGTTCCGCTGTCTCAGGACCCTCCGTGGAATTGTTTCGAGCACCTCGCAGAGCAGGTGCTGGCCGACACTCTGGAACCTCGGTAATATCCATACCGCTGTGCCTGATCGGTGATGCAGGGTTTTCTCATAAACTTTCGGTGTGGTAGTTAGGGGCACCAGTCAGGGATTTGCAGATCTTTGAATCCGAGAGAGAGCGCGCGGACGATTGTCCTGCACCAAGGACGAAGCTGTAATGTATTACGCCTTGTAAAAGTCCCAGGACATCACCGCGGCACGGTTCCAACAAGATGATCATTACCGTTCAGTACAGACACCGTCACCGTGTGTGTGGTACAGTATACAGCACAAAAAAGTCCTTTCCGAGTCTTACAATCTAACAATTCGGGGCTAAACGAAGTCATGTAAACCTCACCTCACTATACTTGTACGTAGACTTAGCATGAGAACTGAGGCGACTACCTAGCTACCCACAATGTACTACGCCGCTCTCCAGGAGGCTACGATACTAAAATCACGCGAACTGAAGTGCGTACCGATGTAAGTCACCGATAACGAGTTCGGACTCGGAAGACAACCTTTCACCCCATCCCTTATCCAGGAGTCTGCCAGCGGCCGTTTCTTTGGTATTACTAATTTTTTGATAAAAAATATCTAACACTCTTCACCCTTCAACCTTTAATGAGAAAGGATCACACGCAAATAGACGGGGGGTGCCCGCCGAACTGTTCTCTGTTCTCTACTCTATCGTCCCTAAGTAGTACAATTGAATGTCTGTGTACCAATGTTTATCTCTCGATCTTATTCATAATCTAAGACAGATCTATGCGCTTCCGGAATCCGGATGTCTCATTTAACCATCCCAACTCGTACGGAATGGACTAGTACTGGATTGGTACTCACCCAACATCAACTTGAACAGTTTTGTAGGCAATCAGAATCTTTTTTTCTGTCTTGGTTATATTGGTAAATTACCAAAATATCTAGCTTCAATCATTGTCCGAAACTGGAATAGTTTTATACTGCACTACCGACCCGGATGCTGGCATGGCCCACGCTCCTGCGCCCCTCCCAAGGCCCACAGAACCCTGCGTGTAGGCCTCTGCCAGTGCGCCCGGGGTGAAGCGTCCCCCTTCTCGCCCCTCCCACCGCCCTCGACTGCCCGGTGGCCTACGTAGCAGAGGCACGACAACTTGTTACGCTTACATCATAATGATGTGAGGATGACGATCGAAGGATGGGGACTAAGAAATCTGAGATTGAAAGGGAAATCTTAGGGCCTGAGAATCTGACGCGAGATTATTTCCAAATGTAGCAGGTAGAGCATTTCCCGCGATGTGACTTATGTGACACCTGCCCCTTACAGCAGTCAAATCAGTCATGCGAGCCATTTTTGTGGCTTATATAATGTCACACACTCAAATAATCTCGCATCAGATTCTCAAAAAATCCGAAAATAATCTGAACTGGACAGGCCCTTAGTCTAGTCGTGATCGGCGCTTGATCGCGGAAAAAAAAATTGCAACTCCCACCGCTTGCAGACTGACAATGGGTACAGATGAAGGCGGAGGCACCTAGACCCATGCCCGCACATACACTTGTTGCCCCAGACCCGGTACAGAGCTCTGGACTGGATTGTCGCCGATTATGATATTCCTTTCATTTGTCTGGGACCGGATTTGCAGCTCAAACGGCACTGTTTTGGCACTGGAAACGTCGCCGCGAAACCTTTTTTCATATGTACTGCCGACTTGCCTCAGTTTCAGGCACGACGATTCCGCCTAATTTTTTTATAGGTCCCACCGAGATACAGTATATCTACTCGCTATGGCTTTCTGCTCATGTTGACTGGTCCACTCCCTTATTACAAGCACACCCTCAGAGCTTCATCCCAACATGTCCTTCAACACGACCTCGGGAGAAGCTAATATCCAAAATAATGTTATTCCTTTGTGAGTACTTCTAGTACGTACATATGATCCCGTATGGGTCGAGCTGATTGTCTGTCGCTTGTTCACTGTTAGAGTCGGGCCCATAGTACGCCTGGAAAGCCTTCCTACATTGACCTGAACTAATGACCTACCTCACCTGTGAAGCTCATCGGCAACCTCCTGGGCTGGCTCTTACTTGGCGTTCTCACCGTGCAGCTCTGTGCGTACTCGAACTAACCCCACTTCCTGGCCAAGTGTTGACTCTACCTGTAGACGTCTATTATCTCTCTTTTCCGAGGGATTCGTGGAAAACCAAATCTACCGGTAGGTTGGTGGGCTGCTCCTTGCGCAATATGTGTGGTAAATTTGATGCAGTATATGGCCTTTATCTTCTCGAAATTGCGCAGACCGTGGTTGTCGCTAACGTTGCATGGAGTACATTATGTGCGGGATGGGGAAATCCGAGAGTATTGGTCCATACTAGTTGGGGTTTCGCGATGATCCCCCTTGTGAATGGGGCGAGTGAGTGGTGCGCTACTCTTGCCTAAGAATCTTGGCTTTATTTACTTTTTTTTGGGGTGCAGTTACTGGTTGGGTGCAGTTATTTTTTGCATTGCGAATTTGGGCATTGGGAAAGAATCCTTTTTGGAAGGTGGTTACCGTGGCTATTTCCATAGTACGTGTAGTCGACTACTGGCCGTTCCTCGCTCTTCATTAGTGCATCCTTCTAGATTTCGTTGGCCCAAGGGGCTGCAGCTGTCGCCATTAGCACCAAGGTGAGTTCGAACCCCCCAGGCTCTGCTGCTTGGATTCAGTGCGACCTATTTTTAGTTTGCATTCATAAACAACTTAAACAAAGTATCCGTGGTGGTTCCAATGGTCTGCGTGAGCACCTCACTCTTTTCGTCAGTCATTCAGATATGTTAACGATAGCCGGCGACCAGGTGCACCTGAGTGGGGGCGTGATTGCCGACACCTTGATCGCTGTCAGCATGGTCTACCTTGTACGTACATTGGTTGAGGTTGAACTTGCCCCCTTTCTCAGTCGGCACTGCCGTAGTTGACTGCCGCAAGGAAGTCAACGTGGAGTAAAGCGGCCAACAAGAGAGTCACTCAGTTGATTCGCATTACCGTCGAGACGGGCGTGCTGTCCGCAGTGGCAGCTTCTGTTGACCTTAGCCTCTTTCTATGCCTTCGCAATAACGTCCACTTCATCTTGTAGGTCCCGCTTTCTTATTTCTCTTTGTGCAAGTCGTACGGTCGTTGAATGGGCTTCGCGTGCAGCGCGGCCGCACTGTCCAAGTTATACAGCAATGCACTCATGATGTCGCTCAACTCGCGAGCAGCCTTGCGCCTCCGGTCTTCGTCCTCGTTCGAAGACGGGACGTACTTGACGGCACCGCACTTCACCACGGTCCAGTTAGGGACAATACCAGTGGGGACTCACATCCCGCTGGATGCCTCAGAGGGTGCGAGTGGGACGGCCGTACCAGACGCCAAGTCAGTGGGGCTCGCCTTTGCGTTCTGAGATGAAGAGAGTTGGCTAACTCCCCGATGCCCAGGTATGTATGAAGGCAGGGGACCCAAGTGGCGATGTCGTTCGAATGACTTTGACACCTTTAATGGGAGCTCTGTATAATAATCAATTGGCTTGGATGGAATGCAAGTATTCTACAACTGTATATAGTCTTCATTGTTTGTTCCCGTACCTCTGCCGTACAAAAGTTTATCTAGTTGAGAAGTCACCTACACAGCTGAAAGCACCAGTGCGAAAGTAAGAACTCTGTTGAGAACTGTAGCCTGTAGGAAGTATATGGCGGCTGGCAAGTTGGTTGCCCCTGCCTGCACAGGGGTCATAATACCAAGGGCGCGGCCTTGATCGAATCGCACACTGCGGAGATAACGACAGTTATTAATATTAAGAGCTCTATATTTAGAAACCAACTCCGACGCATTAAGCGCTTGCCACTGATCTGGAGTCAAGGTCACGGTACCACGGTGCGGTCTGCGTATCACATGACAGCATCGCTAGCCGTGAGTTTCCTTCCCCTGCTGACTCACTTGGCACGTAGTCTTGTGTAGTAAGCACTAACCCGTTCTGGTCGAAAAATTATTTGCGATCAAGTCACGGCGTTCCCCTTCGCAAGTGTTCACCGAGGCGATTTATGTAGTTGTGGTTTCATTCCTCCCTGGGGCGTCGCAAAGCGACTGGTTTCCTTTTCTTACAGCTGCTACATATCGTGAATCAGGATGCGGTCACGGTAGCGGTCAGCATCGGAGCTGGTGCAGAGGTCTTTTCCCTTCCCTGACTCATTGCTATCTCTCTCCCTCACCCAAACACTCTTGCCTTCTATGTGCTCTCTTACTCCTCTACGTAGGGCTTAGACAGGGACAAAGAGTGAGCGTAGCATGAGTTCGGTCAAAATTCGATAGGATGATGGGCGGTCATAGCTAGACTGGAAAGGGTGCTACGTTGAGAAAAATAACATCTAGTAACTCCTGACAATCGTGGTCCGTGTACGGAGATTTGTGAATGTGCAAAAACATCCTCAACCAGCAACACCTAAATGATCCTGTGAATCACGTATAGTATGCCTGTCCAAACGTACCAAGCCAAAGAAAGTGGTGAATAACAGTGTGTGTCATGCCAAAGCATTGGCATAAGGATGATGCATAGATATGTTGCCCTACAAAGCGCAACCCACCAAGCCACAGCATTGAATACCGTGCGATTGAAATTCAACAAAACAACGGTAAAGCCTGGAAAGAGGAAACGGAAAGATCCGGGAAGGTAGGTAATAGTTCAACTACCAACCCTTGGTAGAAGCCAGGACTTGTCAAGGCTCTCCACGAAGCACGAATGGGAACTTGCTTCAAGTTGTTTGTGCTGTAGTAAGGTTCCTGTGTGACTTTAATCTATCGACGTGTCCGCTGGTGTACCAACGTGGCCATCAGGGCACAGATAATGCTAATAGTCAAGCCCAAGAACCGTCAGGTCTCTTAGCTCGAGGATGACTGGCGTATTCGGATCTATGCATAGCACTAGTCTACGAGATATATCGGCATAGACGGCGTGCTTGGCGCAGAAAAGTCGGAGGATGAGCGAAGAAGCGTTGAGACATGAGAACCATTTCGGTAAATACCGGTACAGCCCACCGCGCCCCTAGCAAGGCACGTGCGGAAAGCGTGGCCTGTGCTGTTGTTCAGAGAACCCCAAACATTGTAGCTCCTTGAGAGCATCCTCCTTGGACCATCGCCTTCGCACTTCCTCAGTCACCTAGTTATCGTCGACTCTGCCACTGGTTGCTTTCCGATTTTATACGGGTTATGGACGCCCCACAGGGTACGCTTTGGACCTAATCACAGCTTCAAGTTCCCAACGTCCTCTTCGTGTCAATAACAACTGCCTTGTTAGGTCCTTCCACCGGACTCGACAGATTCGATAGCCGTATTGCTACACTCCAGCTCCGGCTCTCGTCGGGCCCCTATTCTTATCGAGAGCGTCATCTGAATGTCATACTGCTGGGGTATGCGCTGTTCGGGCGCTACGGCCTGTCAGGGCAGCCAGAAGATATTGACAAGGGGATTCTTCACCTCACGGAAGCTGTCCTTCTTCCACTTCCTCCTCTGGTTGACTCGAACGTCTGTGCATGTGTCGTATTTTGCTTCTTCCAACTCGCACGGTGTCTTTTCGCTCGCTTCCGTCTTACGAGTCAGCCTGAGGACCTCAAGTACTCCATTGACTACTTTCGCCATCTTTATCGTTCGGACTTATCTCTCGACCCCGTCGACGTTCCGCGTAGTCAAATCATAACCGAATTTGTCCAGGCACTGGGTACTCACGTACAGTTAGAGGTGGACAGTGCGACTGTGACGCGGACCATCAAGGAGATGGTGACCTTGTGCCGTGGACTTCTAATCTCTGATATCTCGGGAGACGACCTAGTTGATGTCATCGTTATCTTGAAGGATTCGTTTTTAACCTCATTGAAGAGTGGGCATGTAGAAGCCATCGATCAAGTCGTTGAATATATACGAGAAGCCATCTCAAGGTGTCCTGCAGGATCCCATACAGCTTCCAATGCCCTAGCCGATATTCTCACTGTTCGCTCCATCTTGACTTCTTCGATTGGGGATTCTCAGGAAGCAATAGTCTTGTTCGACAAAATTGCCGCTTCCCAACCCTTGGGAGACAAGACGAATCCATCTCGGAGTCATGCACTCTTCTGGGCAGCAATCATCGCTGACAGACAATTTAGTTTATATCCAAATCTGGAAAATCTCGAGGAGGCCATGTCCCGCGTTCGCACTGCGCTTGCCGATTCTTCCCCAGAAGACAAACTTGAACTTACTCAGTATATGGAAAGGCTCATGAAGGCGCGTGCAAACTACTTTCATCTCACGGAACACCCCCAGATGGTGAGTTCCGGACTTGCACAAGAGGCCGCCTCTTCATCACTCCAACACACGACCATACCAGACGAAGGTTGGATCGGATGGGACGCCACCCGGGATGTCCAGGGGGCTTGTTCCATGACGACAATTGAGCGTCAAATTCAGCTTCTACAGGACCTTATCTCCAGCTCTCTTTCAGGGATGGCTGATCACGGGGAATACCTCGAAGCCCTCGCAGATTGGTACAGGGCCAAGTTTGGGCGTACAGATGACACGACATATTTAGAAAAGAGCATCGAATGGCGCAAAGTAGCGCTTGCCTCAACTCCTAATGATGCGTTGATTCATTTTCGTCTCATCGACTTGACTTTCGATCTTCTTCGGGCCTATGGTCGCAATCATAGCATTTCCTTCCTCGAGGAGTCAATTTCTTTATCGCGCCATGTCCTCAAATTGCCAGGTACACACGGGTGGATCCGCACCATTGGCCTTCAAAAGCTCTGTGAAGGTCTACTTCATCGCTTTCTGCTGCTTCATCACCAAGAGGACTTGGACGAAGCGGTCCTTCTACTTCAAATGTCCATTGATGACATATACACAATCTCTCCCGACAAACTACGAAATGCATGCACCTGGGTAGCTGTTGCGCAAGCGTCCGGGCACCCTTCTGTTTCAACTGCGTATGAGACTGCCATGTCATGGATGCAAACCTCTCTTGTTTTCACACCTACCCTCCATACGCAACATTCTCACCTCCTCGCCGTCGAGGAAGCAAAAAAGATCCCGTTGCAGTATGCCTCTTATCAAGTACAAACAGGTCGCCTGGAGGAGGCAATCCAGACTCTCGAACGGGGGCGGGCACTACTCTGGTCGGAAATGCGTGGTCTCCGCACTTCAATCGACCAGATTTCTAGCGCCCATCCCGCCCTAGCGACCAAGCTCACGAGAATCAACCAAGACCTCGAGACTTTGATGATGTCTATTCCGCCAGGTTCGATTGGAGATATAGACGAAGACGGTTCCCCGGGCGAGGCAGGTACAGACGCGTTTGGCAATTTCTTGAGGAAGCAACGAACGCTCTTGAATGAGCGTGATGCGCTCACTTCTCAAATCCAAGGATTACCTGGCTTTGAGAATTTTTTGAAGACGCCATCATTCGACATGCTTCATGCCGCTGCATCACGAGGTCCGATCATTATAATCAATCATTGCTCATTACGTTCAGATATGATCCTCGTCTTGCACGACGCTCCTCCTTCCTTAATCCCTACCGCCGAGGATTTCTATCACAGAGCGAATGAATTGGCAGATCGGTTATCGGACACACGAAAGAAACACGTTCTCGAATCGATGCAATATAAACGTGCATTACGATATGTACTCGAAGAGCTTTATGAACTCGTTGGACAACCGGTCATAGACAAGCTCCACGAGTTGAACATTCCTGAACAATCACGAATTTGGTGGTGTCCGACGTCAGTTTTTTGCTCTCTCCCTCTTCATGCGATGGGCCCAATTCCGTCGAAGGTCAAGGTCAAAAGATATTTCTCAGACGTATACATATCCTCATATACTCCAACACTATCTGCACTCATCAAGTCTCGCGAACCCAGCGTAGAGACATCGGATCCGCCCTCATTGCTGGTCATCGCGCCACCCGACACGTCTCTCGTTGGAGTGGGAGGAGAGATTGATGTCATTAGACGCACTTTAGGAAGTTCTATCGATATTGGAGTTTTAGATGCAACACCGAAAATCACGACAGAAACCCTTCGGCATCATCGCCTTGCCCACTTCACATGCCATGGGATCTTAGAAGAAGGAAAACCATTCGATGCTTCGTTCATACTTCACGGTGGCAAGCGCCTTACGCTACTCGACATCGTGCGCTCCCGACTTCCCACTGCGGAATTTGCATTCCTCTCTGCTTGCCACACTGCAGAGCTGACAGATGGGAGCATTGCTGATGAAGCACTGCATCTTACTGCAGCGATGCAGCACTGTGGATTCCGAAGCGTTGTTGGGACAATGTGGGCGATGGCAGATACGGATGGACGGGACCTGGCGGAACATTTCTACTCGTCGATGTTTTCTGGTGGAGATCAAAGTATTCCTTATTATGAGCGGTCCGCCGAAGCGCTTCGGGATGGAGTTCAGAAGCTGAGGCGAGAGAAACGAGTGAGTCTGGAAC
>QLOS01003328.1:0-16642 GCA_003313725.1 Russula sp. MG48 | reverse complement strand
GGTGACGATGATCGATTTGTATGCCATCCCGGATGCGAGCCTGACGAACGATTTTGACGATGGACTCGTTACCGAAAAAGTGGAGCTAGAGAGCGTGCCAATGGAGGCCGAGATTCGTGCGAAGGAATGGTGCTAGGGAGATGCGTCGCGGGACGGAAGTACATAAGGCGCAAGGAAGAAAGGGGCGAGGAAGACTGGGAGCTTTCCACAAGTACGAAGGAACGTAGGGTTAAATCATTGATACTATACATGTTGTAGGGCTGTCTCCTAGACTCATGAGCAGCCATGTTATGGAGTAGTGCCGAGAGCACTTATCGCCATGTCATTCAGGTCTTTAGCATTTCAAGTTACGTCTCGCAGCCCGTCGGACTAAACAAATCAAATATATTTTCCCTCTAAGGTAAAAGACATTTATAACTCTGGAGGGGCCAGAACAAGTTCAGCCTGACACCCAGAAGAACTCGAGAGCTAGTTTGACCCCAACACCTTTCCTCTAAAGTATCGTAGGAAGTCATCTCCACCATCCTCACCACGGATGCACTCTCCAATTACACATATCTCACCCTCCTTTACCGCAAACTTCATCTCTAAACACTTATCATCTACTTCCCTCGCTGGTGCGCACAGCCGACTCGCTGCCTGGGAAGCTCGTGGAGAATGCATATGACTGTGGAGCGCATGTGTACATCGCCTATGCGACGGACTGGATGGTGCGCAAACTCGATAAATGAACCCCTCCGGAGTGAAGCCCTGCAAAGGTGGTAATCTTCCAGCTTGAGATCATCGGGATCACCACGGGAGGTAGCCAAAGCCCAGAGTTTATTCGGATGTTGTGTACTGTAGGTCTAAGTCGGTTCAGAGGATAGAGATCTGCAGCACGGATGCCGAATGGAATCGCGAAATGCTCTCTCTGAATGAATTGTGGTGGATTCGTGGGGGATCATCGGATCATGATAAACGATCAGCACCTACGAGCGTGCGCATGTACGCGTATACCCAAAAAAAAAGACGGCGAAAATAAAAAAAAGATGCGAGAATCAGCGCTGGTCGTCCGGGACATAGGAGGAGGGAGTGACACGCAGAGCAGGATATGGTCTTTGATGGATACCAGGCGGTCGAGCATGAGTGTTGTTTCGTACATTACATGGGGGGCGAGTGGGCACCTTGTAGGCGGTAGTGGAAAATGAAAACGTGCTGAGTGCTGACGAGCTGTCAAAGGGCACCGATGTCGGCGTCCTCGTAGGCGGGCGGTAGACCAACCCTCCGTGAAGATTCCATGCATCCATTTCCCTAGACCCGGTAACGAGGCTGCCACTCAAGAGAGTTCCGCGTTGGTCGACGTTGCTCACTTGTCAAAGCCAACCGATTAAGAATGAAAGAAGATAGTTCGAAACCAATTCCAGTCAAATTCGCTGACAACTTCTTCTCAAAATTACAGTAAAACCGGAAATCGCTTGACTTGGAAAATTCGTGACCGAGTTCGGAGTATGAACCTTGATTCTGTAAACACCCACACTAATCGTGAACATGCTTCAAGACTATTTCAATGGTCCCAAAACTCGTACGTGTATCCTGCTTGACCGTCCCCATGCATCTGTGCTGATGTGCTGAGTGCCCTCCTAGGACCCCAACGAAATCAAAATCATCTACCTCCGAGCAACCGGTGGTGAGGTTGGTGCTTCGTCTGCGCTTCCGCCCAAAATCGGTCCTCTCGGCCTCGTGCGTATATACAATCCCCCAAGAGGGTCGGAGAAGGTATTGCAAAAGCGACGACCGCTTAGAAGGCTCCGCGAGTTACGGTGTAGCCCACCATCCAGAACCGTCAGGCCCAAGTCTCTGTCGTGCCTTCTGCATCGTCTCTCGTCATACGGGCGCTCAAGGGTACGATCAGATCCTCCATTCTTCCAATACCACTCTCTCATGTTTGGTCGATCTACCTACACAGCACCCCCACGGGATCGCAAAAAGGAGAATATCAAGCACTCTGGCAACATCGCACTCGACGAGATCTACGAGATTGCACGGACTATGAAGTACAAGTCGCTCTCGAAATATCTCGCAGACGGAGTCAAGGAAATTCTAGGCACCGTACAGTCTGCAGGCTGCACTGTCGACGGCCGGCCGCCACATGACGTTATCGAGGCTATCGCTGGGGAGATAGATGTGTCGGATGAATAGGTGCGCCATTGGCGTAGCGGCATTATACTCTGCTATGTGTGTAGTTTTGTTCTTTTTTTCCTTGCACTATCACGACGCCATTGGACAACCCCGCTCCACCCATCATATCGTGATTTGATCTCTTCACCCGAGTAAGGTCTTCGAATTGCCAGATTCTTTGCACATCGACCCTTGTTTCATGTCAGTCTCCAAGTAGACCCGGAAAATAGTAGGTCCATTGACATTCAGAGGAACGACAATCAGCCGCGAAGCCTTGCTAGGTAATACCCTTCCCTGAAACGTTGACAAGCGAGAGTCCTTTGAGTCTAAGCGGGAAAACCTCGAAACTCACGTCAAACGACAACGATCCTAAAACAGCTGTGCGAGCTTTGACCGATTCCGACCCTCGCACGTCTCGAAGCTCGCGATGCAGTGGGTTGACATTCTTGATGGGCTCCACACACCTTACTATGAGGGGAATAAGGGCTCAATAGGCAGTTTTAAAAAGGCCAACGTGGAGAGGGAGAGGAAGGGCCCTCTCTGTACTGTACACCGCGGTATCCCTGTCCGCCGTCAATATTAATATTTAAGCCGATCATGACATATCCGGCCCCAATGACCGGCGGCGGCGTAACAGGTAGGCTTATTTTTCGGTTTTGTGTAACGGTTTCGTTTGGACGTAAACTTAGTGTAATTCATGCGGCGCGGCAGGTAGCGAACTTTCGTTCTCATTCTTTGCCTTTTCGCTCGTCACGACTCTATTCTTCACGTGTGAGTAGTAGCGGCATATCGTTTGCTATATCTCCCGCGGGGACTGACGCTTTTTCGCGAACAGGGGGATTCGCGTATGGCGTGAGTTGTCTCTGGCTTCGTCGATGGCAGGCGCTGATAGTCGTAAGCGCCGATCTTTTGCTTTGCAGCTCGTCGATGTCTTGAATGCGCATTCCCAACAGGTGTTTGGTATCACCAAATTGCAGAGTACGATGCTCCAACTCGCGTACTTTGTGCGTCATCTGTCTTGTTTCCAACCTTCCTATTGCTAATCGGGGGGTTATCTAGGGAGCATACATCATGTTCTCGCCGATCGCTGGAACATTCGTACGTTCCTCATTCGTTTGTTACCCACTTTGGTGAGCCATTTTTGTCTAAAATTTGCGGAATCATGTTTACTGCAGATGAGGCGTTACGGATATAAGGTGCAGCTCATTGGTTGGTTTATCCTCCGCCGGGCCAGAGTCGCTAATTGGTGACCTCGTTCGTTAGAAAGGTAAATCCACCTGGGCCTGACGCTCTACTCGGTAATAACCGTTTTTATCCCAACTGTCCCTCGCGACACGCGCTTACTTATTACACAACTTGAACGACAGGCGCCATCTTTTTCTGGCCATCTGCCAAATTCGAAAAGTATGGTGGCTTCGTTGGCTGCACCTTCGTCATCGGCTGCGGCCTGTCCTGCCTCGAGGTGGCCGCCAACTTGTACATCACCGTACTCGACACCCCATGCTACGCCGCGATGCGGCTCAATATCAGCCAGGGCTTCCAGGGCATCGCCTCCTTCGCAGGTCCGCTCATCGCACCAACATACTTCTTCAAGGGAAAGAACGCCACGACGCTCAACACCGTCCAGTGGGTGTACATGGCCGTTTCTGGGCTCGGGGTGGTGCTCAACGTGCTCTTCTCGTGGGTTGTCCTCTCCCATTTCTCGTCTCGTCCCAGCCCGGGAGCACTGGGCGCTGATGGCAGTCTTGAGAGAATAGCTTCTGCGATCTGCCCGAGATCACGGAGGAGGCACTCACCCGCGAGCTCGCTGCTACGGACGGTGCAGAAGCGGCAGATGTGGGGCCATTTCAGAAGCAGTACCGCCGTATTCTTGGCTTTGTCGCACAAACCTGCTACGTCTAGGTTCTCCACCCCTTGTCCATCCCCATTCCCCACGACTTGATGAGAGAATACGCGGAATGTAGGGGTGCACAGGTGGGCGTCGCCGACTTCACAGTGAACTACCTCGTCGACCAGGGAGTGAGAATCAGCCACTCGCATGCGAGCCTCATGTTCGCCTTTTGCCAGCTCACTTTCACGGGCGGGCGCTTCATCGGCGCAGCGCTGCTCCGCTTCGTCGACACCGCGTTCCTATTAAGCATGTACGGCTGTGCATGTATGGCCTGCTGCCTCGGCGTCGCGCTCGGAACAGGCCATGGAGGCATCGCAAGCCTCTATATGTTGTTCTTCTTTGAGAGCATCTGTTACCCGGTGAGTGGGATACGACCTTTCGCATCACCCCTTTGCCCCGCCTTGCGTGGGTGCTGACCAGGTTGCACCGCAGTGCATCTTTACGCTCGGTACGCAGGGCCTAGGACGCCACACGAAACGAGGATCAGGTCTAATCGTGACGGTGCGTAGAACCCGCGTCCCTATATCTTGACCCTCTCCTCTCTAGGGTAAGATGCTGAAAGAGCTACGTAGGGTGTCGGAGGCGGCGCGTGGTTCCTGCCTGCGCAGGGTGCGCTGGCAGATAAGTCATATACGCGGCACTCCTACCTGGTCCCGCTCGCCGGGTTCACCGCCATGACAACCTACGCTGTGTATGTTTTCCCTGTCCATAAGCGTTGCCTTAAATGACTCTGAATTTCTGGCCTCGACACAGGGGCCTCGTCGTTAACGAGGCAGCCAAGTCAGGGTTTCATATCCGCAACCATGGCGCAACACGGGACGAGATGACTGCGGCTTCATGGACCGAGAATGTAGTTGAGGTGTACGAGAAGAATAAGAAACGTCTGTCAGCGGAGAAGGCGTGATAATGCCTCATAGAACGAAGGGGTTACGAACTAATCTCAACTTATGAGGAGTTTCCGCAAGTATGATAACCATATCTGACGTCCAATAGAACTATGAATGACACACTACCACCGCGGCTGTATGATCTAGCAAGGCAGAGCGCCCGCGTGTAGATGCGGCATCAGCTATATATACTACAGAAGTACGTGAACCTGCTAAGTGGGGCTAGGAACTGGAGTGCGTGGCGATGATGTGGGTGAGTGCGAGATTACGAAAGGTGAAAGTGAGGAATCGTGGCATACAAGGTGGATGTAGGGTAGATTCAAGGACGAGCCGACGAACAGTAATTGGCGGAGGAAAGTTAGGATGATGGAGAAAAAGTCCCTGGGAGTAAAGGTCTTGATGGGACGCTTGTGTCCCAGAACTAGAGGGGGTGTGAGTGTTTCAGTTATAGGGTCATTCACTGTTGCTGAATCGGTGCGTCGCTTGTATGTAGTTCATTAGCGGGATGATTGTTTACAGTCTGCTCATTTGAGGCACCTAACTCACCAGACAGCAGCAGCGCTCAGCACAGGTTCCTCTATTTCTCGGTGCTCCAACAATGCTCGTATGATACGATGGTGTCCTCTTTGCGATGCTAGATGGAATGGCTTATGGTGCTCATTGTCACAGGCATTCACATCAACGCGGCAACGGAGAAGGAACCGAACAACGTTAAGATGTCCTGCTTCTGATGCTAGATGTAAAGAAGTTGTGTTATCGTTGTTCCGGGCATTCGGATCTGCCCCGTGATCAAGAAGGATCTCAGCAAGTTTCACGTGTCCGTTTTTGGATGCGAGATGCAATGGGGTGTTGTCATCGTCGTCCCGTGCATTTGGATCTGCACCCAACTTGAGGAGCTCAGCAATTTCCACTTGGTATCCTCTAAACCTGCGAGATGTTTCCTGGTATTAGCATCTATGTGTAGATCGAGTGGGTTCTAAGAAACTTACGATCCGAATTGCGACACCAAATGCAATGGAGTCTGGTAGTTGTCAGGGGCATTTACATCTGCGTCGCGATCAAGAAGCATCCGAACAATTTCCAGATGTCCACCTTGCGAAGCGAAATGCAATGGGATGGTGTTATCGTTGTTCTGAGCATTCGCATCTACCCCGCGATCAAGAAGCATCTCAGCAACTTTCACGTGTCCGTTTTTGGATGCGAGGTGCAATGGAGTGTTGTCGTGGTTGTCCCGTGCATTCGGATCTGCGCCCAACTCGAGAAGCAGCTCAGCAACTTTCACATTGTCTCCTCTAGACAATGGATACCTGCGAGACGTTTCCTGGTATTAGCATCTACGTGTAGATCGAGTGCGCCCTAAGAAACTTACCATCCATTTTGCGACACCCAATGCAATGGAGTCTCGTAGTTTTCGTTACGGACATTTACATCTGCGCCGCGATCGAGAAGCATCCGAACAATTTCCAGATGTCCACCTTGCGAAGCGAAATGCAATGGGATGGTGCTATAGTCGTTCCGGGCATTCGCATCTACCCCACGACCAAAAAGGATCTCAGCAAGTTTCACGTGTCCGTTTTCGGATGCGAGGTGCAATGGAGTGTTGTCGTGGTTGTCCCGTGCATTCGGATCTGCGCCCAACTCGAGAAAGAGCTCAGCAACTTTCACATGGTCTCCTCTATACCATGGATACCTGCGAGACGTTTCCTGGTATTAGCATCTACGTGTAGATCGAGTGCGCCCTAAGAAACTTACCATCTACCTTGCGACATCCAATGCAATGGAGTCTTGTAGTCATTGTTACGGGCATTTACATCTGCGCCACGATCGAGAAGCATCCGAACAATTTCCAGATGTCCACCTTGCGAAGCGAAATGCAATGGGATAGTGTTATAGTCGTTCCGGGCATTCGCATCTACCCCACGATCAAGAAGGATCTCAGCAAGTTTCACGTGTCCGTTTTCGGATGCGAGGTGCAATGGAGTGTTGTCGTGGTTGTCCCGTGCATTCGGATCTGCGCCCAACTCGAGAAGCAGCTCAGCAACTTTCACGTGGTCTTCTCCAAAGGATATAGATCTGCGAGACGTTTCCTGGTATTATCATCTACACATAGATCGAGTGCGTCCTAAGAAACTTACGGTCTTCGCAACCCCCAATGCAATGGAGTCTTGCAGTCCTTGTCACGAGCATTTACATCTGCGCCGCGATCGAGAAGCATCCGAGCAGTTTCCGGATGATTATCTTTCAAAGCGAAATGCAATGGGATGGTGTCATTGTTGTTCCGAGCATTCGCATCTACCCCGCGATCAAGAAGGATCTCAGCAAGTTTCACGCGTTCGTATTTGGATGCGAGGTGCAATGGAGTGTTGTCGTCGTTGTCCCGTGCATTCGGATCTGCGCCCAACTCGAGAAGCAGCTCAGCAACTTTCACATCGTCTCGAGTCCTGCGAGACGTTTCCTGGTATTAGTATCTACGTTTAGATCGAGTGCGTCCTAAGAAACTTACCGTTTATCTTGCGACACGTAATGCAATGGAGTCCCGTAGTTCCTAGTACGGACATTTACATCTGCGCCGCGATCGAGAAGCATCCGAACAATTTCTAAATGTCCACCTTCCAAAGCGAAATGCAATGGGTTGGTGTCTTTGTTATTCCGAGCATTCGCATCTACCCCGCGATCAAGAAGCATCTCAGCAACTTTCACGTGTCCGTTTTTGGATGCGAGGTGCAATGGAGTGTTATCGTCGTCGTCCCGTGCATTCGGATCTGCGCCCAACTCGAGAAGGAGCTTAGCAATTTCTCCACGGTTCACTTCTCGCTTTGCAAACGACTCAGGGTCATCATAGCTGTCACAGTATTAGCATCTACGCCTAGTTCGAGAGCGTTTCGACTAACTTACACAGCTCGCGACAGGGAATGCAAGAGAGTCTCGTAGAAGTCGTTACGGGCACTCGCATCTGCACCGTGATTGAGAAGTATCTGAATCACTTCCAGATGTCCACCTTCCGAAGCCACATGCAACGGAGTCATGCCATCATCGTCCCTGGCATTCTGATCTGCGCCGTAATTAAGTAAAGTCGTTGTAGCTTCGGGATGTCCGAGTTTAGCTGCCAAGAATAATGGAGTCCGGTTGTCCCGATGCCTTCGGGCATTTACAGGTTGTGAGCATTCGACGACCAGGAACTTTGCTATGTCGCACAGGCCGTATAGTGCCGCATAATGTAATGTTGTTCCAGGGGGCTCTGACGGACGTTCCGGGCGCACCAGGATCAGAGACTCTGGATCAAATATCCAGACCCAGACTGTAAAGAACGGCTTGCTGGGGTCGAAGAGTAACTTCATGCCATTTTGCACGCTCAGCGATACATTGTCGAACTGGGCATGGTCCACCCATTTCGTTGCGGCATACCAAACGAGGGGAAAGTCCTTGAGGCTATCCTTGCTGACGTTTTCATCGAGGTGTAGCAGAGCGCCGAGACAGGCTCGCGCGACAACGGTATGAGCAGGTGTCATGAGAACGTGGTAACGAGAAATCGTGGGTCTTCCCACGGTGAGGCGGCTCGACGTTAAGAACTCTTTTACAGAAAAATGAGAAAATTGTACAACCCAGTAATCCTCACGTTCCTCGACGACGGCGATCAAACTTGAGCATGTCGAAAGTAAAACCTCATTTGGGTACTCCGAGCGCCAATCCGTCACCAATTTTGGAATTTCTTCTTCCTCAAAATCAAACGCGAGAATCTCTGCAAGCTCCTTGACGGTAAGTGGACGGGAAGCCACCGTGATACATTGGAAGATACGGTGCGCATACTCCCAGTTTGCCTCATCGATATCTTCCAGGGTGCGCTCGTAAGTCCCATCGAGTGTTTCTGGTAATTCGTCCACAGCACGACGGATACGTCCCGGGAGGCAAGGGCGGAGGTAGTCCACCTGACAGGAAACCCATCTGAACCTGCATAACAATTGGGGATGAGTGTCGTGAAACTTCGAGCTATCAATGCCTTACATCCCGTTAGCTTTTTTCGAGAGCGTCCCGATGACTAGTTCCTTGTCCGCAGCTTTCCATCTTTTCATCATTGGGTCGGTATTGACGACGGACGTGATATAATCGATGATGTCTTGGCTTTGTCCTCCCTCGTCATGAAGGGAAACCGAACGAGGAGTCAAATGATTAAGCACGGTTTCGATGTCGGCCTCTGGGCGGCTGGTAACACAGATACGTAGATTTGTAAGGTGTAAACCAGCGAGCTCCTCGATTAACCTGAGAACATTTTCACGGGAGGACCGCCCAGATGCTTTTGGACATTCGTCCAGGGCATCTATAACAATGTAGATCGGGGCTTGTCCAGGGCATTTGAGCACGTCCCTAAGACACTGTGTGCGCGCTCCGTCGCTGGGATCTTGCGAGCCATCACGGTGTTTCGAATAGAAATCGGAAAGGATCTTGTAGTACGAGTCGGACTGATCACAGAGTTGGAATAGAAGAGAGGAGAGCAAGCCCCGTCTGTCCTTCTTTTCGCCGTCTCTAAAGTCACAATAGAAAAACGCCAGCGAAGCCAAGCCAATCTTGCGCAAGCCCTCGATGTTATCGATGATCGTAGAACTTAACGATGAAATGAGTTACGCCAGCGGAAAATGTCGAGGACGTAACATACCAAAGAATAGTCTTCCCTGCGCCCGCTACAAAATAAGCCATTAGTCTCACGATGAAACTACAATGTGAGAGACACGGACCTTTCCCACGGATCCACAAAAGGGATCCTGACGATTTCCATTCGGCGAAAGTGTTGCTTTCGATGAACCATTTTGCGGTTCCATCATGGTGGCTATCGCACGCAATGTTGTGATTTTTCCACGGATCTGGTGGAGAGAGCCAACGTCGAAGGTCTCGCCTCATCTGGTCACCTGTGGGCGTGTTTCAGCACTCCTAGTCGGCAATAGCGGAATTAGGAAATAACTGACGCCTTTCCTTGTTCGCTTGGCTCGTCATTTCTTGCATCATTTCTACCACCTAGTCATATATAGCTCGCTTCATCTCCAAGTAAAACACACCTAGAACCTGCCGCACACCCTCATTTGATGCCTTGCTGTCTAAAAGTGACTGACATTCAGTCTAGAGTGAGTGACGGATTAAATGGGATTAACTCGCCGTCCATGACTAACCCCATATTCTGAACAAGACGATAGACAACCTCGAGGGTCTGCGCTGCAGTCGCGCGAGCTTCGTCATGGGTGAGTCGATCGAGCCTCTGGAGCGCCGCCTCAACCTCATTCTCTCCTAGCAGCTTCATTCCGAATTTCTCTGCGTCGCATTGAGTTGTGACCTTTCGAGGGAAGGGGCGCGGGGGTGGACTCACTGAGTGGACCTTGCTTGATCTGTTTGGTAGTCAGGGCCAGTATGGACAGCAGTTCGACGATGATTTTCACGACGATCTGTGTCATTACCGTGGTAGGAGGGATTTTGGTATAGATATCGAGTCGTTGGACGAAGTTGCCGATGGACTCGAACAAGTGGAGGAGGGCATCGTAGCTTGCACAGACGTCCTTCACAGTCTGGGACACTAGATGTCACAAGAACGCACGTTTAGGGTCTGAGGAAGACACATACGGTGAGGAGGATACCGATGGCAGCAAATATTAATTTCACAGGTGGGAAGGGCTATAGAATAATGATAAGATACAAGGAATTCAGTGACCAAGAGCCGGTTCAGACGTACTATTGAATCGATACCCTGTCCAACTTGAACAGCTCCGCCCAGGCTGGTGAAAATTGTATGCAGGACATGGACGGTACGTCTGATCGATTGCTTCATCTTGGGGTGACGGTCGCGTCCCAGGAAATCACGGAATGCCTGTACCCGCTCTTCAAGAACGGCAACAACAGACTCGACATCGTCGCATGTTCCGAGTTGGGTGGCGAGTTGATTTTCAATGAGGTTTGTCCCCACCTGGGTTTTGTACTTGTCAATGGCGTCCTTCAAAAGTGACTGTAAAACGGAGGATTCAGAGGATGTGCTCATATCTTGAGTCGAGGAAATATGGCCGGTAAAGGTGGAGTTGGTCGACTAGGACAGAAAAGTGGGGGAGAGGGTTGTAGCGGTAGCAGGTTAGAGTGAGGGCAAGTGGACAGCCTCGTGTATCGCCATAGTCGTCCAAACCGAATACAACGCAGACATAGGCGTAAGCCACTTTCCCATCTGGTGTCCTAGGATGCGACAGGACAGTGTTTCACCCGGAGGCTGGGACCTGAATACAGTTTTTTTCACAACTTCTCCGTTTACAAGTAAACCCGATTCCCACCCCCCTGCCTTTCAACCCGTCATACCACCGCTATACGAGAATGTGGGCCCTTATTGCTACGACATCGCGTGGTTCTTACCACTAAACCCCGGTCATCGTAGATAGGTACGATGGCCCTGCCTAGCTTGATGTCCAGCACTACTTCACCATGCGCTACGTCTCCATCATTAGAAGATAGAGTTCTCTCCAAGCTGCCTTCGCAACAGGTCTGCGCGAATTGACAACCCTTGTCGACGCATCCGTGGTCCCACTCACGCTCGCACTCTTCGCACTCGGGAGCACAAAGTTCTCATCCCAGTAATCCGCATCCTGCAACACCTTCAACAAGGTGCTCCCGACACGATGACGCCATCGCCGCCTCCGGCCGCGGGCACAATATCATGTCCACTCAAGTCTTTCCGCTCCCTGACGCACATGGTGGATGTACAGCATCTCGTGCCTACGCTCGACCACACCATGCTCTACGAGTACTTCTGCGCCGTGCCGACCGGCGCGACGTCCTTCCTACGCACAGTGCCCGTTGCCACGCCCTCATGAACCATGGAGATCCCTGCACGGCTTCCCTTGATCTCATGCCTGGCCACCTGCCGGTGTACATGGACCTCTGGGGCCTTCGGAACAGCGCCTGCTGCGTGGTGGGAAGTGTCTACGCGTCTGGTGGATGTCGTCACGGCAACGGTGATCGATGCGTATGCCGTCGTGGATGCGGCCCTGGCAAACTATTTCAACGACCGGCGCGGCGTTGCGGTGGAGCCACTCGAGAGTCGCGCTTCGGGTAACACGCTCGTTACTGGCGACATGGACTTGGAGAGCATGTCAAGGGAGGTAGAAGAAGGCTTCAGGAAGAGACGTCATGCAGTTTGATCGGCGGACGATAGGCACCGAGCAGATGCAGCGTGCAGCGGCAGCGGATGTGGGCAAGGGAGGGTAAAAGGATGGGTAGGAGGCCAAGGAATTATTGACGAGTACGGGAGTTGATTAGTGATGGAATAGGCTGTCCCCTGAAATCACAGACAGTTATGTTACTAGCAAACCCTGAGAGCAATTCTCACCACTTCACTGTTCAATTCACCCAGTACTTTCAGTCACAGGGTACAGGAACTCGTGCAATTAGACTATGGAATATATTGTTTCCCTAAGCCAAACGATACAATCGGTTTATCAGCCCCGAAAGGGGGCGTAGTACAACGGAAAAGGAACAACTCCAATCCCATGTAATACCCGCTTTTCCGTTCTGATGTGTAGCCGACTCACTGCCGACGAAGTGTTGAGAACGTCAAGTTGGGATTGTTGTGCGTACTTGCACACCGTCTGCGTGACGGATGGGCTTGGAGTTAAACCTAGAAAAGATGGTGTATGTTATGTTGTAGGTCTAAGCCAGTTCAGCAGACGGGATAACATCAGAATCACGTACAAGTACCTGGTCCCGCTTGTCGTCCGCAATACTCCTATTATGACCCCGGCTTGCTGACCTACGACACACAGTGACCATGTCGCTAGTGAGGCGGGCGAGGCGGGCCCGACGTTCTGAATTTTGACATGGCGCCAGAGAAGCTGGCTGCTATGAGAGAGTCAAGCGTCAAGAGAAAGACAAGGGATATGTGTTGGTGAAGGGATGATAACACCCTCGCGGAGGAGTGGAAGGAAAGGGTCAATCGGTGGAGAAAACTGATGACGGGGGAAACGTCTCTGGGGTGGTGAGAATTGATAAGGGATGACGATGAGATAAGGGATGGGTGTAAGCGCCTGAAAAGGTTGAGGAATCTAACAAGTTCAGCAGCATGATTAACAGGGAAAGAGCTGCCTAGCAATCAGGCGGTCTCTCGGTGCGACGTTTGGAAGAGGATCTGTGGGCTAAAGTAGCGGTCAATAACGGGAACCTAGAAAGGTGCACACTTTTCCGAGAATGAAGAGAAGACGGCCAAAGACGGGCATTAACTTTGACGTGAGAATTATAAGGAAGGCGCCAAACGAAGACAGCCACGTGCCAATTTCAGCGCCCATTAGCCGTTTACGGGCTCCGCGTTACCCTAGGTCATCCCGAAGTCAAAGTGCATTTGTGGTTTTCACCCCAAACCTGTTAATTGTACCCATTGCGCGGTACGCACGAGTTTGATCAGGTTGTTGAAGACACCCGTCACACCACGGGAGGGACGGACCATCGACTTCGCTACAGCCAAGCTGGCGTCCCGACCACACTGTCTGGGAGGCCTCCACTGAGTCCCAACTGACGGCCCAGAATGGTCCCCGCCTACCAGCAGTCTGTCCGAAGCTGTCGAACTTCTATTCTACGGCCTTTGACAGTCCAACCAGTCCTGCCCCAGCCCTACCGTGCAGTTATCGGACGGGTTGCGCGTCAGTCAGCAGACGTGCCAGGCCAGCAGGGCGAGGAAGGTGCGTGCCGCCGACGGAACTGTGGCAGCCCGTGGCACCCCCTCTCGAAATTCCGCTGACCTAGGACGGCGAAATGCTCGGGACAGCGAGACGCTCGGGCCAGCAAGCATACCTTACGGGCCTTAATTCTTAGGCCAGGCTCCTAGGTTCACCTCTCAGTGTTCGGCTATCCTAGGACAGCGAGGAGCCACGAATGCCTTGGATGGTTAACACCAACCTTCTGTGCTGCAAATCCCGACCAAGAGGCCCATAGCCGGGCGCACTCTATCATTAGTTGGAGTGGCCTCCCTGTTTTGGTCGGGGTCATTTGCGAGAACGGTCACAGGGTAGTCAAGTCCGAAGCCGAGCTACGCCACGCCATCGACAATGAGTCTACGCGAACCCAACTGCTCATTCTTGTTTCTTTTGTTGACCTGGGACATGGTGTTTGGAAGGGACAGGCTCGACAAGCCAAGGCTTGCGTGGCAGAGAGTGGGACAATGGGGCCCCCTCTGACGGCGTGGGACCGGATACTGTGCGCTGTACTGTAAGTCAGAAGAATTACAAAATCAAAACCGACATTGACCAACGGAGTATCGATTGACGCAGTCAACGCAGAGCGCTAGAAGGTCGATGAAGTCGGTCCCGAATTGCTTGAATTCACAATAGACTCAATGGGGCTCGACAGCCCGATACATTTTCGGGCCTGATTACTTAGAGTGCGGTAGGGAATAACATTTCTCCTTCTACTTCTGGATGAGGTCACCAACGGAATCAACGGCTGCATCAACCTGAGCAAAGGGCGAGCTCGACTGAGGCAATACTGCTACGTTCTCGGTCCCTGGCTAGCGCGACATCGATGATCCCTTTCCGCGTCTCTGGATGCCAAAGCAGCTCTCCAGTGAAGCGCTTGGGCTGTGCATATCAAGTTGTGCCGTCATCTATTTCATGTTGATTACCGACCACAGGGACGAGGGCATATACCGTATGCGTAAGACTGTCGCGGAGGGTTAGCACAGGGGAGAGCAGGGTAGTGCACTGCACAGCTATAAGAACCGTCCACGCCCACCGCGGCCGAGCTTCCTGACAGCGTAAGACGCACTGGTCCTCAAAAAGCAATATCACTGAGCGTGGCGCGAGGCAGGTAAGTGGCTCTGAAGCCGCGAAGCGATGTGAGCTGTACTAATCCCTAAAAGGTAATGTTGCTGAGCGTAGGATAGGCTGTCAGTCAACAGCAGTATCGAAAAGGAGGTATTGACACAGAAATGCTCCGCAGGGTGAAGTGTCGTGACAACTGATGTTTACCACACGACCTTTGCCAGGACGTTCGTTCATCAGCGAAACATTGAGTCTGTCGTTTTCCTACTGTTTCGCTCATTCCCGTTCTAGAAAAATGTTAATAAGTCGGGAATACGCCTTCGTTTCTGATTAGCGTTATGTTTAACGGAATAAACATCGTTATATACGTACCCAGAGCTTGACGCTCCCACGGCGTAGCCCAGGGATATTGTCAATCGGCGTCGTTGGGCGTACAGGATGATCGTACGGATGCTGAAGACTTGATGTCCCGTAACGACTCCCGTTCGCCAGTCGGCTGAGAACAATAGCTGAGGTACTGAATGAGGCGAAGGAGACGGTGGAGGGTCTCAACAACCTTCTAGGACGTCTCGGTGGCCCGGGACATAGAGGGTCAATACAAGTGATCAAAAGGCGTGGAGTGGGGGGGGGAATAGTACGAGGTTAAGTTGCCAGTGTTCGAAAAACGAGGAGTTACCCCACTAGATACCGCCCAAAGGTCGCAAGCGTGTCCGGCACTCCGGCTGATCGTATCAAGTCGTCTGAGACCTGGACGTCAAGGCCGTCAATTGCACGAAGGGAGGAGAGGAGAGAAACGAGACTGTAGATGATGGTGCGAGTGTGGTGTCGTCCCAAGTGAAGAGAAGACAGGGGAAAGGAAGCGGCAAGGGAAGAGACTTAGTTGTCAAAGACGCAGGCTTGAGATTGATTTAGCCGGCTTTAGGAATCGCTGAGAACACTGTCGCTATCACACAGAGTGCTTGAGAGGAGAGAAATGCGAGGGGAATGCTGATGATTACAAGGCCAGGATACAAGGTATATAGACGTGAGGTGAGACGATGAGGGAGGGAAAAGCGAGAGTGAAAGCCAAAAGTACGATACACATGAAAGGGTGGCGAGCTTTCAGAGTCGTAACAATGCGGTTTGGGAGGTGTATGGCTTGAGAGGTCGAGAGGCTGAGTGTGGAAGTGAGAGTGTGTGGGTGCGAAGAGGCGTGAAAGCGTGCAGAAGTGTGGCTTTCGTGCCAGGCGCCTTACAAGACGAACCTAAACGACAAGTCTACGAGTCTGGGGCCTACAGCATTGGTAAAGGCCGTTGATTATACGAAAAAAGGAAAGGAAAGAAACGAGACGAACCTGAACGAGTCCACTATTCCAGGGCCTAAACTCAAGGTTGTCAGTTATACGAAAAGATGAGAGGGAAAGAAAGAGACGAACCTAAACCGCAGTCCACCCGTCAAAGCACCCGTCTGCACCGACGACTAACTAGATAAGGAGCGTTACGGAAGGGGGAGAATTCGCATAAGCAGAAGCAAGAAAAAAGTAGCAACGAGACGTCTCCGCTTCTGGCCGCCTCACCAGCATCCCCAACGTCATTCTGATGATGTCGCGACGCCTAGGCCATGACCGGGTAGAGGTAGGCGTTGGGAAAGTGCTCCTTGATACGCTCATTAAAGAGCCAGTAGAAGGGCGTCACGTACGTGACGTCGGTGGAAGCTAACTGGCCGGCACCGCCGGTGAGGAGGCCGACGATACGTCCCTTGCCGTCAGCGATGATGGAGCCAGAATCACCCGGGGCGGAGAAGGCGCCGTCCTTGTTACCGTACGGGTAGATGGCCAGCTCCATGGACGTCTCGTGAGTGCCATCCTCGAAGTATTCGCGAACGAAAGACATGATGCCGGTGGCACGACCGATGGTCACGCCAGTGCTGTTGCCGTTCTTGACAACTAGAAGACACTCTT
>QLOS01003327.1:0-13542 GCA_003313725.1 Russula sp. MG48 | reverse complement strand
CCCGCACAGTTGGCAAGGCTGAAAACAAGATATGGTGAGGAAAGTCTCTAAATATCAGAGACATACCTTTGGATGCGTCACCTGTGGCACCTTCGCGCATGCCTCTTTCTCCAGTGCCTCCTTAACCTTTCTCTTGGAAGGCTGCTAACATTGTTGTGTGATGTGAGCATAGGATACATACAGGAATAAATGGAACATCACTTACTGCCTGTTGTTCAGGTGGAGACTTGTGGCCATTGGTGTCGTTGTCATCATCATCATTGTCATCATTGTCATTGTCATTGTCATCATCATTGTCATTGTCATTGTCATTGTCATCATCATTGTCATTGTCATTGTCATTGTCATTGTCATTGTCATTGTCATTGTCATCATCATTGTCATCATCATCATTGTTGTTGTCATTACTGATGGTCTCAATGATCTCATCATTGTTGTTGTTGTCCTCATCATTGTCATTGTTGTCATTGTTGGCAGCATTGTCCTTGTCCTTGTCCTTGTCCTTGTCGTCATCTGCATCCTCTGCATCCTCTGCATCCTCCACCACCTCCATCTGGATGTCTAGGAGTTCCTCAAGCTCACAGTCTTCCTCCACAATCAGATGCTGTGCTTCCTGCACCTCGGCCTCCACCTCGAGGCACTCAGCTTCAAGGTGGGCAAACTCCTCCTCCTTGTGCTGCTTCCTAGCAGCATCTGCCTCTAGTTGTGCTGCACATTGGGCCTCAAGCTTGGCAGCAGCACGCACTTCCTCCTCACGTTGCCTCTCAGCAGCAGCATCTGCTATCCGTTGCACTTCAAGTTGATTCTTGACCTCAGCGATGGCCTGTGAGCATATCTCACAGAGGGTGCTGTATAGCCCCTGGTGTTCAGACTGGGCATGGCTCATGAAAAAAACTTTCCCCTGTAAATATTGTGAAATGATCAGCTTAGGGGAGTGAATAATGAAGGATACATACCAGTAAGGTGCAGATCTCCTCACACCACTTGACCAAATTGGCCTCATCCAATCACCCATTGGACAGATCTGGAGGTCTAGCTTGATATCACTCAAAGAGATGCACACAGAAATCAATATTTTCTGCCCTCAGATAGGTGATGAAGGCATCTGATTGTTGAATGGGATCAGGGAATGACATCATAGTATGTGACGGTGAAACAAATGGACCACACACATGCCAGACCATAGTGACCTTTCAAATCAATGGATCAATCCGGATTCCCACACTGTGGAGTCCGTGGAGTCATTGTGAGGCAGGGCCTCATGGTGTCCACATTTTATGCCAGCACATTGTGTAATATATTGAGTCTGATGGACTGTTCGCCTGACAATCTAGAGATCCTCCACATCCTCCACCACCTCCATCTGGATATCCAGGAGTTCTGCAAGTGCTCCTCTGCCCCAGCCAGACACAGTATTTCCCACACCTTGGCCTCCACCTTGAGGTGCTAGATCTAGAGGAGGGGAAGCTACTCCTCTTCACGCTGCCTCTCAGCAGCAGCACCTGCCTTCTGTTGCACTTCAAGTTGTTCCTTGATCTTGGTGATGGCCAGTGAGCACATCTCACAGAGCGTGCTGTACAGGTCCTGGCATTCAGAGTGGGCATGGCTCATGTGAAACACTTTCCCCTGTAAATATTGTGGAATGATCAGCTTGGGGAAGCAAATAATGAAAGATACATACCAGTAGTCCGTACATCTCCTCGCATCACTTGAACAAGTTGGCTTCATCCAATCACCCATCGGACGGATTGTCAGGTCTAGCTTGATACCTCTCAAAGAGGCACACACCAAAATTGATATTTTCCACCCTCAGATAGACGATGAAAGCATCCGATTGTTGGGATTGGGGAATGACATTTTGGTATGTGAGGGTGACAAATGGACACATGTACTTTATGTTACATCAGGGGAACTCAAATTTCCTTAATAGGTCTTAATGTTCTTAAACCTCAATTAAGCTCAAATAAGACAACTAAGACAGTATCACATCTTATTTTGCACTTAGAAATTTCATGGTTAAGAGGTGTTTAGAAACTAAGATCATTCTAAGGAACTAAGCAAGTTAAGAACTGTTAAGAACTGTATTTCTATTAAGTACAGTAAGAGTATTAAGCAGCCCACAGATTTTATAGTGTATGTTCTAATAGAAAAACATACCCATGCCACTGCTGTTGTTGCTGCTGTTGCTACTGCTGCCATTGCAATTGCCACAGCAGCCGCAGCAATGGTGCTGGCACAGTGGCAGCACCAGCGTGGCAGCGGCCATGTGACACTGCACGATGGTGGTCGCAGTGATGCCGCACCAGTGACCGTGGTGATGGTGCGGCGGGTGCTAGTGTGGCGACGCTGCCGGCGCAGCAGTGGCCGGTGACGGTGCTGGGATGGCAGCGGTCGTGGCGATGCTGTTGGTGTGGCAGTGGCAGTGGCGACAGTGTGGCGGGTGCTGGTGCTGTGATGCTGCTGGTGTGGCAGCAGCCGCGGTGATGGTGTGGCAGGTGCTGGTGTGGCGACACTGCTGGTGCAGCAGCGGCCGGTGACGACACTGGGACGACAGCAGTCATGGTGACGCTGCTTGTGTGGCAGCAGCTGCGGTGACGGTGCAGTGGGTGCTGGTGCGGCAATGCTGCCAGTGCAGCAGCAGCTGGTGACGATGCTGGGACGACAGCAGTTGCGGCGATGCTGCTGGTGTGGCAACGGCCACGGCGACGGTGCAGTGGGTGCAGGTGTGGTGACGCTGCTGGTGCAGCAGCGGCTGCGGCGATGGTGCAGCGGGTGCGGGTGTGGGTGCAGTGATGCTGCTGGCGCAGCAATGGTTGTTGACGACGCTGGGACGGCAGCAATGGCGGCAATGGTACTGGCGCAGCAGCGGTCGCGGTGACGCTGCTGACACGGTGGCAGCGGCAGTGTGACGTGGTACGATGGCAGTTGTGGTGACACAACTGGCGTAGCGGTGGCAGCGATGGTGTGGGTGCAGTGACACTGCTGGCATGGCAGCGGCGGCGGCGGTGGGCGTGGTGACGCTGCTGGCACGGTGGTGGTCACATTGACTGCGCTGGCATGGCAGTGGCCGTGGTGACGCTGCTGGCACAGTGGCAGTCGCATTGACGGTGCTAGCGCAGCAGCTGCAGCGGCGATGAAGCTGGGCGGCCGCGACAGTGGTGATGGCGCTGGCGTGGCCACATCCCAGATGCGATGGGGTCGAGCTGGGCTGAGGTGTGGTATCCTGTGCATTACCTGGAACGCATGATCAGCATCTAAATACTAATTATCTTACTCACCTTCCCTATCTGTGCACTTGCACTATGATACCTAAAGAGTTAGTCTAGAAAACAGATAGTAACAACCAACCAACTTATGAGAAGAGTGCAGTTGGTTGCAGTGATTGGTCATGTCACAACGGTGACACGTATGCTTGCTAGTGTGACAGCGCGAGAAGTTGACTTAGAACTTTTCAACAGTCAACGTTCACCTCTCGCGATCCTACCAGGGCCCTCATTTTCATTTTCATTTTCATTTTTTTGTTATATCATTCCTGGCTGACAATAACTTTGTAGGTACACAGCACCCTGCTGTCACATCGACAACCTCCCTCACTCACTCGCAAATGCGAGCCTGGGGTAGTTTTCCTCCTAGTTAACGATGTTTCGCCGCCACATCACCACCCCTTCTCACCCTAAGTGTAAGCTGGGGGCTTTCTTTTTGGTTCATATCATTCTTAACTAACAATAGCCCCCCCCCTCACAGATACACGATGCATTAACACCCCCTCTTGCTCGCAAATACGAGGTGGGGATGGTTTTTTTCCCACTTATGATGAGTTCGCCACCACCACTCCCTCTTGCCTACAAGCGCGAGCTGGGAGTGGTTTCTCTCCTATGCCCCGCCGCTATGTCACCGCAGCGTCCTTCTCTACATTGCCACTACACGCTGTGGTGTCCTTTGCTGCGTCACCACCACGCACCGTGCTGTCCCTCGCTGCGTCACCACCACACACTGCCGTGTCCTTCACTGTGTCATCACCACACACCACCACATCCCCCGCCGCATCGCCATCGCCACTATGTGCCGCTGCGTCCCTCGCCACGTCACCACTACGCGCCGCGCCATCCCTCACTGTGTCACCACCACACGCTGCCACGTCCTTCACTGCGTCATCACCACGTGCCGCCACATCCCTCGCCGTGTTGCCACCACGTGCTGCTGCATCCCTCGCCATGTCGCCATCACGTGCTGCTGCATCTCTCGCCGCGTCACCACCACGTGCCGTGCTGTCCCTTGCTGCGTCACCACCATGTGCCACCGCATCCCTCGCCGCGTCGCCACCACACGCTGCTGCATCCCTCGCCATGTCATCACCATGCGCTGCTGCATCCCTCGCCGCGTCATCACCACGTGCCACTGCGTCCCTCGCCACGTCCCTTGCTGCATTGCCACCACACGCCGCTGCATCTCTCACCGCATCGCCACCACATGCCACCGTGTCCCTCACCGCGTCGCCACCACACGCCACTGCGTCCCTCACCGCGTCGCCACCACGCGCTGCCGCGTCTCTCACTGCATCACCACCACACGCCACTGCGTCCCTCACCACATCACCACCACATGCCGCCGTGTCCCTCGCTGCATCGCCACCACGCACTGCCGCGTCCCTCACCGCATCACCACCACATGCCCCTTGCCATGTCGCCACCATGCGCCACTGCGTCCCTTGCTGCTGCCACCACACACCCCTTGCCATTTGTATTATCATATAAATAGTTATATTAATAGATTGATTAGAAAAGCTATTTGTATAGTACTAGTTTTAATTGGATGAATTAATATTGCTTAAATGGTCTCTTAAACTTGCTTGAGTGATTGTAAATGTGCCTTATGTGTATGCTTACCTCTGCCTTAGGTGTGTTCTTATGGCTGCCTTAGGTATGTGCTTATGGCTTCCTTATGTGTGTGCTTATGGCTGCCTTAGTTGCATGCTTACTTCAAGCTGTCAATTAAGCAAGGATTAAGAAACCAACCCTCCTGAATTTCAGCCAGATTTTTCTTAATGATAACTTGCTTAATTCTTCTTAATGATGACTTTAAGATGCATTAAGATGCATTAAGGAAATTTGAGTTCCCCTGATGTAGCAATATTTCAAATTGATGGATCAATTTGGATTCCCACACTGTGGACTCTATGGAGTCCTTGTGAGGCAGAGCCTCATCATGTCTGCATCTGATGCCAGCACATTGTATAATATACCCAGTCCAATGGTCTCTTCTCCTGGAAGTCTATCCAATAGCATTATTTCCTCTGAATCCAGTCGGATTAGCTGGGGAAGTCACTTAATATTTACTGCGTAAACAGTATTGAGTATAGGCCAGGTAATGCACCCAATGCACATTGGCATAGTCTGCAGCTCAATTTGGATTCCCATGCTATGGCTGGTCTACATGCATTTGTAGTTATGGTGTCCGCATGTGATGTGAGCATGTTGCATTTCTTACTCATTATTTACTAATATCCCCATTCCAATGGGTGCTCAGCGTGCAGCCTATCCAATAGCAGTACTTCCTCTGCATCTAGTCAGAATGGTTTGGGAAGTCACTCGATAGTAACTGTGTAAATAGAATTATGTTATTCAAACATGCAGATAGGCCTGGTTGGTGTAGCTGCCATTCGGACCAAATATTCACTCAATGTAAGCGTCGCTTGGACTGCTCACTAGTGTGGCTGGATTAGTCAGACATCAGACACAGGTTACATATCCCCTTGGTGAAATTGTTTGACACTGCTTTGGGTGTTTCCTCATCAAGTGCTCGAATATGATCTAGATCCCCAATTCATGAGTTGTCCTATTATGCACCTAACATTTAGAAATACTTGAAAGACTCTGGTGATATGAATTCATACACAAGTCTATAAGTAAGGGGTGACATGGGTTCAGGTAACACTGTGGTTTTTGGTCATGGTTTGTCATGGGTGCAGGTGCGGTTTCGAGATTTCACACCCGAGGCAAAACTGCACCCATATCCCACGGGTTACGGTTTTTACTGCTATGGCTTTGTGTTTTTGCTACCAGCTATTTTGTTCTTTTTTTTTGTTTTTTTTTTTACTGGTTCCACATGTTGACTCTACCTCCAGTCACGCAGCATCTTCTCTCATGCCGCCACCATCCCCACCTCAAAATACAAACGCCTGGGGTTTTCCAACCACCACCCCCCTCCCTCCCTCCAGATGCAAGACAGAGGGGGGTTTCTGTCTGCAGTGCCGCCAACGCCACCCCCTCAAAAACAACTTAAAGATGTTTTTGAACCACCACCTCAAGATAAGCTTTTTTTTTCTTTTCTTTTTTGTTCTTACTAACAAGTCTCTGACGATGACAGCCCTCCTCATGTCCAACACGAGGTTACAACCATGCCCCCACATCACCTTGCGCACCCTCCATCGCCCATGTGCCCCACTGGCACATTACCTGTGCACCCGACATCTCCCACACACATGCACATCGCCTGCCTGTAATAAGTAGAATAGAATAGTAGTTATTACAAAAATAAATTATATTTGACCTCTCTCCCCCTCCCTCGCTTCAACTGTGAGTTGGAGGGGGTTGTGTCTGCGCGCCCGCTGATCGCCCCCTGCTGGCAGATCACACACCGCCCGCCCACACAATGCACAATGCCC
Source organism: Russula sp. MG48 (assembly GCA_003313725.1). Lineage (NCBI taxonomy): Eukaryota > Fungi > Basidiomycota > Agaricomycetes > Russulales > Russulaceae > Russula > Russula sp. MG48. Next base: position 6,878 of record QLOS01003327.1, on the reverse strand, counting down.
ACACACCCGCACAATGCCCACACGATGCCCGCACGCCTGCATGATGCCTGCACAATGCTCGCACAATGCCTGCATGCCTCCACAACACCTCCACAATGCCTGCACAATGCCCACATGCCCGCACGATGCCCACATGCCTGCACAATGCCCACATGCCCGCACAACGCCCACACAACACACACACAATGCATGCACACCACATGCACACCTGCCTGTGTGCTCGCAGATCACACGTTTGTGGTTGGGGATGCCAGGGGATCATGTACTTACATTGTAGTTCCCTCACATGCCCTTATGGCCATTGTTTTTTTTAATATAATTGCTTTTTTTTTTACTTCAACCACCCACAGTTTCACAACACCACAAAAAACCATGATGAAACCACGGTTAAAAAAAAACCTGTGAGTCTGCACAGTTTAACTGCACCTGAAACCATTCAGGTGCGGTTTTGATGGGTGCAGGTGCGGGTTCAGGAAATCCCACCTGGGGGTTACCCTTGTCATGCCCTATCTATAAGAATAAAGGCTGATCCAGTAGAGAAGAGAATTTTGTTTCTGCCTGCTTTGCAAGTGAACCCCAAAGTGCCATCTGTTTATGACAATAACAATCAAGCCCGGGTGGCTGCTCCTCATCTTCAACATTACCTAGTCTCTTTCTCCACTCTTCTTCCTTCCACCGGAACCATTTCATGGTCCATTCCATTTCAAGTCCGACAAGCTGGAATTCCTCAGACCAGCGGGAAACATGTGCCTTAGCTCTCAGCCAGCTTACTCGATAGACTAGGGCAGATTAGTCGGACATTTAATTAATGAGTGGAGTACATACATTCCTGCATTTGTGAAGCACTTGAATGATTGATATCTCCGATGCATCAAAACCAAGGTAGTGCATCGGACCGCTGTCCAAATCACTGCTCATCGGTGATATCTCCTGCCACCTTTAAGTCCTCGTCAGTAATGTCTAGAAGTGTTGCCAGATATGTTGGATCAACTGAGAGGCGCTGAAGAGCGCTACAAGCATGTCGATATACTGTTCAACACTTTCAAGCTTCAGCATCCAACTTATGAACGCTGTCCCAAGCTCGGGCCATTGTCTGCTGGCTATCTGCATTGCACACCTCTGTTCAGAAGCAAAGAGACTTCTCACCAAGGGCCAAGCGAAGTCCTTCAAGTGCCTCTGTCACCTGTCCCTTGCGTAGTTCGGCTTCGATCATTGCAATGGATTCAAGTGACAGGCGCTCAATCTCTCCAGGGGCCAATGCCATGGATGGCCATCTCTCGATGCAAAAGGCAGCGGACGCCATCGCCAAGCAGAAGTGTGAGGAGGAGGAGCACACCAGGCAAGAACAAGAGGAGAGAGACCAAAGCGAGAAGAAGTGCAAGGTGGAAGAAGGTTAGGCAAAGATCGCAGCTGCCATGTGTGAGATCGCCCTGTAGAAGAAGGCCCTGGAGGTGATTGAGGGGCTAGCAGAAGGTGGGGACACAGATGAAGAAAACAATGACAACAACAAGGAGAACGAGAACGATGGCAGCAAGTCCCTCGCTGACCAGCAGGAGGTATGTATCTGACTTTATTTCTTCTATTCTCTGCTCATAGCACACAACCACATCAGGACACCAAGAAACTCACAAAGCAGCAGCTTGACCAGCTGGAGGCATGGCAAAAACTTCCTCAAGTCACACATAAGACTGTAAGGAATTTTGTTTATTCCCTTGAGGTGTCACTCACAACATATGCTTGACAGCCTTGCCAGCTTTGCCAGAAGAGCAGCAAAAAATGCATCAGACCTCAGGGACTTGCTTGCGACCTCTGCACTAGGCAGAAGAAGAGTTGTAGCAACAGTGAGCTAATCTCATTATGTGAAATATCTGACATGACATATATTTTAGGTTGCTCTCGTGGTCAAGAGGTGGTGGTGAAGGAGGAGCCAGGCACCTCTTCTGCGCCGGTGCCCCGGAAGCGCAAGGCATGCATTTCCGTTGATGCTGGTCCCCTCTGGTCACTTGACCAGCTCGAGCTCAACGATGATGCCGGTGCATCCACCCACTCAGTCGGAAAGTGTGCAAAGACATCCGCAAACTCCTTGAGTGTTCAATTCAATGGAGTTGTTATGCCAAAACTGACACGCTGGTCCACATGTGTTGTGAAGGCGACGAGTTTGAAGAAGGACATCGCATATGTGTGCCGGCACATTGGAGAGGAGCTGGCTGTCGTTGCGCAGTCATTCTCAGACTTCGCAGATGCATTCAAGTAGAGACGACATCCTTATTTTATATCAACTGACTTTTACATACTGCTCTCTCGCTATCACACGGATCTCTTTAGTTTTGAACATAGCAACTTTATTACGCATAGTCTGACCATATATAATAAGAAAGAACTGAGTACATGCTAGAAAAGACTGAATGATGCCCCAGGGTCCAAAATGTATGCTCCCCTGTGTGAAGAGATGGACAAGGTTGTAGGCTGATTGATATTGAATGAGCGTATCATCCAAGAATGGCCACTCAAGGGCCCACCATGTCTGGGTAAGCCTTGCTACATGTCAATTGCATAGGGGATTGCGTTGGGAAGTGTGAGATGTAAAGAAAACATGGCATGAGTATATAGCGCCCATGACACATAAAGCGCATGAGGAAGTAGAGTACAAGGCTGACTCCAATACAAGAACTGGTGATTATGCAGTCCTGTGAGTTACTGTATATGTCAGTCTGTCTAGATTGTACAGCATTCAGACAAAGAGACATGAACTTCTTGTGTGATGCTTTGATAGTAGTGACCTTCTTGTCCACAATATGCGTGATCAATGCAGACCGATGAAGTTGGACTGTGTTGGCAAACTGATCAATTCACTGAACATTCTGAAGTCAATATGAGTAATTTACAATTATTACCATAAATCTCATTTAGTGAATTTAATCCTCCTAACACAAGACAGAAACATATCGGATAAAGGGTAAATGCAGTAGAACTAAATCCCATCCCTGTATGTAATGCATACATGAATTAGTGGTTGGGCTGTCAGGCAGACCATTACCGACACTGACTGAATACCCAATATGTGTCCGCCTGATCATATCAGACAGAGATGGAATATTGATTGGTCCATTAGGGGGACCAATACCTACACTGACTGAATATTTGGCATGTGTCTGCCTGATCTGACAAGACAGGCATGGAATATTAGCTGGGATATCAGGCAAACCAATGCCTACATAAAACCAATATCTGGTATGTGTCCACCTGATCTGGTTGGACTGATACAGAATATTGGTTTGGCTATCAGGTAGACCAATACCTTGGGCAATATCCCAACCAATATCTATGCCCAATGAATATTCAATCAATGTCCACCTGATCTGACTAGACACTCAGGCAATATTGGTTTGGATGATAGCCTGATCAATATCTACATGCAGTGAATACTCAATCAGTGTCCACCTGATCCAACCAGATGCAGGCAATATCAGTTGGGATGGTAGCCTGACCAATATCTACATCCAATGAATATTCAATCAGTGTCTGCCTAATATGACCAGATGCTCAGGCAATATTGGTTTGGAAGTTGGTGTAACCAATATCTACACCCACTGAATACTAAATCAGTGTCCACCTAATCCGACCCGACACTCAGGCAATATTGGTTTGGATGTTAGCCTAACCAATATATACACTCAATAAATATTCAATCAGTGTCTGCCTGATCCAACCAGACACCCAGGCAATATGGCTTGGGATGTTAGCCTGATCAACATTTACACCCAATGAATATTCAATCAGTGTCCGCCTAATCAGACCTGACGCTCAGGGAATATCAGTTTGGATGTTAGCCTGACCAGTATCTACATACAGTGAATATCCAACCAGAATCCACCTGATCTGACCAGATGCTCATGCAATATTGGTTTGGATGTCAGCCTGACCAAGATCTACACCCAATGAATATTCAATCAGTGTCTGCCTAATCTGTCAGGACACTCAGGCAATATTGGTTTAGATGTCAGCCTAACTAATATCTATACTCAATGAATATTTAATCAGTGTCCCCCTGATCCGACCAGATGTGCAAACAATATGGCTTTGGATGTTCACCTTACAAATGTCTACACCCACCAAATATCCAATCAGTGTCCACCTAATCCGACCTGACACTCAGGCAATATTAGTTGGGATGTCAGCCTGATCGATATCTACACCCAATGAATATTCAATCAGTGTTCACCTAATCAGCCCTGATGCTCAGGCAATATCAGTTGGGATGTTAGCCTGACAGGTACCTACATCCAGCAAATATCCAATCAGTGTCCACCTAATCAGCCCTGATGCTCAGGCAATATCAGTTGGGATGTTAGCCTGACAGGTACCTACATCCAGCAAATATCCAATCAGTGTCCACCTGATCCACCCAGATGCCCATGCAATATTGGTTTGGATGTTAGCCTGACCAAGATCTACACCCAATGAATATTCAATCAGTGTCTGCCTAATCTGTCAGGACGCTCAGGCAATATTGGTTTGGATGTCAGCCTAACTAATATCTACACTCAATGAATATTCAATCAGTGTCCGCCTGATCCAACTGGACGTGCCAACAATATTGCTTTGGACATTCACCTGATCAATATCTACACCCACTGAATATTCAATCTGTGTCCGCCTAATCTGACCCCGATGCTCAGGCAATATTAGTTGGGATGTCAGCCTAATCAATATCTACACCCAATGAATATTCAATCAGTGTCCACCTAATCCGACGAGGCACTCAGGCAATATTGGTTTGGATATTAGCCAGACCAATATCTACACCCAGTGAATATCCAATTAGTGTCCACTTGATCTGACCAGTCACCCAGGCAATATTTGTTGGGATATTAGCCTGACCAATATCTGCACCCAGTGAATATTCCATTAGTGTCCACCTAATCCGCTCACAGGCTAGACAATATTAGCATTGGTTGTGCTGTCAGGTGGACCAATACCTTCAACAAACCAATATTCAAAATATATCCGCCTGATCCTACTACAACAGCAGATTATAATAGTTGGGATGTCAGGCTGATCAATTCGTGCACCCAGTGAATCCTATATATGATAATCCACCGAGTGCATCTAGTCAGATACTCAATATATCTATTAGCATGCGTCGGACACATTGTAAACGTGTATATAATATCATTCCACCAATTTGTCAAATACATATACTATGTAAAATCCAGTGGACAGCCACTGGGACGTCTTAAACAATATAATGTCATTGTATTATCTATGTTTCTATCGGTTATTTTGACTGAAGGGGCTCGCCTTCCACCTATCCTCAGGTTGCATGCAGATGTTGTTATAGCCATCTCCCAAGTCCAGCATGGTAAACAGCATTTTCCCATGGAGTTTCTCAAGTATTTGCTCAATGTGTGACATAGGGTACACATCTCATTCTGTCCACTGGTTTACTGGTCTGTAATCTTGTATTGGTCATAATGTGCCATCCTTCTTTTTCCTGAAAAAGGAGACTCCCCATGGCAAGTCACTATTTTGGATGTGTCCCAGTTCTTTGTTCTTTTTAATAAACTCTTGTTCTACCTGTGCCTCAGCCTGTGTGAGAGGGTACACCTTGGTGTTAATGGAATCTGGTGTGCCCAGCTTGATTCAGATCATGTGGTCTTCAGGCTGGGCCAGGGGAAAATGACATAACACATGTTCTGAAAACAGGTGTGCAAATTCATAATAGTGTGCTGGTAGTCCAGTTAGGTCTTCTCCCAGTTGTTTGTCATTTGTCTTGTGGTTTTCAAATAGTCTGGGGGTTGGGCAAATGAAGGGAATGACTCCATCCCCTTCTTCCCATGCTGGCTCTCTGCACATGGCCTCAATCATCCTGGCCACTACTTGCTCCCTTGCCCATTTGAAGAGGGCAGTCTCTATGTGTATTGGTGGCCCTCTGACCTGTCCTTTGTGCCAGTCTATGCTGGGGTTGAAGGTTCTCAATCACAGGTACCCCAGGATGGTGCAGTCACCCCCTAGCCCTGTGATGTAGCACTTTTGAAGTTCTTCCTGCTTGCCTTTCTTGACCCTCAAGATGCAATACTTGGTCTTGCATATGCAAAGGTGAAATCCACTTCAATTGAGCTTTTCTTGCTAATGTACATGATGTGCAGTTCTCATGCTCTCACCCAGGCCAAATGGTGAGAGCAGTTTAAAAACCCTTCAGGATGAGGGCATCCAACATTTCATCTTTCCTTTCCTGATCCATCCCTTCTATCTGCTCTACTAGGCTGCTAATTTCCACAGCTGCCTCTTTGCTTTCTTCTGCTTTGATGACATGCATGCTCATCCCTTGGCAGCTGCATGTCCCCTTGTCTTTTCTTGGTGGGTTTTTCTTTTGGTCCTCTGCCTTCTTTGGGCACACCTTGCTGATGTGCCCCTGCTTTTCACAGTAGAAACAGCACCCCTTGGCGCTGAGCTTCTGGCATCTCTCAGCAGCAAGTGCATCTACGCATGCAGCATTGACATCCATAGGTACAACTTTGAACCCACCACCATGGTTTCCTGTGGCTTGCTGTGGTTTTCCCAGGGCCTGGTGCCATCGCTGCGCATTTATGGTAGGGCCCTGGCTCTGAAAGCTGCTCAGGCTGCTTTTTACTTCTGCCCACAACTTCTGTTGCTTACACACAGTGGCTTGCCATCCCCTGATGGTAGTGGGTCAAGGGTCTGTTTTTTCCAGGACTGCGTGATGCAGGGGGTCCTTTAGGCCTTGATGGAACTGGGTGATCATGCCCACATCATCTGCACCCCAACCAGCAAGTGTGTGCCAGTGGTCAAATTGTTGTGTTCCGAGATTAGAAGGGCCCTTGAGTCACAGAGGACAAAGGGGACTGCAGAGGAGT
>QLOS01003326.1:0-13888 GCA_003313725.1 Russula sp. MG48 | reverse complement strand
ACCATTCTCGTAGCTAGTTGTAACATACATAGAACGTTTGCAATAAACTTTGCAGGTACATCATACTGTGGTTTCAGAATCGCACCGCGTCACACCACAAACCTGCATTTCACTGCAAGTGCCAGTGGGGACAATGTACTATATATCTCCCCCTAAAGCCGTGGCCTTGACGGCCTGGCTTCGGCTTTCCAACTCTCGAGCCGGGACGCCAGCCGCCACAGGCCGCTGTTTCGGCCCGGCTCAGCCCGGCCTATTTCGTCCTGGCTCTGGCCGGCTCATGGCCTGGGGCCGGGCCAGGAACATCACTACTCCCCGACACCCCCAACATCATGATGATGCCTGGATCACTCAGAGGTTACTCCCAGCAGGGCTTCGCGATATGCCTAGCCTTCACCCTCAAATACTGTCAAAATTTCTTTGCTGAGCAGACCGACCCTGAGCCACTTGGACCCGCTGCCAGCAACTCCCTCAAACGCTTCCTAGACGACCCCCTCATCAAGGCCATCACACCCCGCCGGGATGTCCCCCCTGCGGCCCCTGCCAAACCCATCTCAGAATACTCACACCTCCTCAGCAAAGTCACTGCCTTGGAGTCATCTATCGCCACCCTGGTGAAAGCTTCGGCTGGACCCAGGAAGGACCCAGCTCCCTCCCCCCTGCCCAAACCCCCTACACAACCAGCAACCCCTTCAAGGCCCGTCCTTGCAGGGACCCAGCCTCGGCCCACATATGCAGCAACCGCTGCTGCTCCCCTCCGCCCTAGTGTGGTGGTGAGCACTGCCGCCTACCCATGGACAGACAACCGCCGGCCCTGGCCAGTGGAGATCTGCTCCCTCCTCAATCAGAAACTAACCCAATCTCCCCACAGTCAGGTGCGCCTCTCTGCCGCCAGGTGGACTGCACGCGGGAACCTGGTCCTCTGGGGTGGGCCAAACAACACCCTCGCTCACATGACCCTAGCCCTCCCACTCCTCTCGGAGACCCTCCAGGCCTCCTTCTCGGCCCACTCCACCTCATCGCCCACCAACCCTCCTAAAGTCCAGCCAAACATCAAATGGTCCAAACTCCTCATCAACCGCGTGCCCACTGGCACCTCTCCCTCCCGCGAAGCCTACACCCCTGAGGAGTGCCATGAGGCACTCCTAGCCGAGAACCCCACCTATGCATCACTCACAATCACCCAGCTGCCCTCATGGGTACGCCCCCCCGCCTCCTACTCCGCAAATGCAGTCTCCTCCCTCTCGCTCGCTTTCGAGGACCCAGATGGGAGCCGCGCCTTGGCTATGCTCAAAGACAAGACCCTGTTCGCCTTTGGCCAGGTGGCAGTAGTCAAGAAATGGAAGCAGAAGCCCCCCCCTCCCAAATCCATCACGAACACAGCAGCCGGCATTGCAGCGGCAGCTCCTCACCCCTCCGCACCCAAGAGACCCCCCACCTCACCCCCCCAGGCAGTTCCCCGCCCCACAAAGAGGCGGGGACCAAGAAACCCTGGAGGAGGGCAGTGAGCCCTCGACATGATAGGTTGCACAGCGGCTCGGAGGATGATACTCCGGCGACATACGGCCACAGATAGGCTACTGGGCGCCTTGCAAGCCCTTTAGGTTGGAGTTTGGTGCGGTGAGTCCGATGACGTCGCGTGCTGTCGCCTCCAGGCTGCAGTAACGTGCGTCTCTCTTGTGTCTATCATAGCATCTGTCAAATCACCATACGTATTCCCCATTTTTCACCACATATTACATCTGCATACTCTGGCCCAATCGGAGGGTTACCCCCTTCGCGCGCGTCTTTGTACTTACATACATGTAGCGCGTTACAAATGCAGATTTACACATCCGTTGGAGGCAAGTTAGCGTCAAAATACTGGTAAAGATTACATAATTTTCTTTTTAACTTTATTTTTTTATTTCTACAATAATTTTAGTGAGAAAAAAATTTGGCATGAGCTGATCCCTATTCAATATGGCTGAAAATAGGGTCAAGCCCGATGAAAAGCGCTGCAGTGTCTGGGTAAACCGGACACTTGGGTCATGGGGCCTAGTCGGCGTCGTGAGTTCAAACCCCGTGTTTGCCATACAGGGGGGTTTTAGTGGGTATTGCCTCCGGGCTGTGCTCCACATGCCGGAGTGATCCGAAGAAGGCGGTAATTTCCGAAGAGGGCGGCCTACAGCCACATGCCTGAGGAAATGCCTGAGGAGATCAAAGGCGTGCGGGAAATGCCACTGACAGGCCGAGTCCCACACTACCCAAAAAGGGTTTGCGTAAATGCATTCCCCGGGAAACCAGTCCCTCGGGACTGGCTCCACTTCGGCGTTACGGGCCTGATCCTGGCAATCTCGCGACCGGCGCTGCGTCCTAACCACAGGAGTTTCCCAAAAAAAATAAATAAATATCCAACAATGGTATATTTGACCTATAAGCGGACTCCGCGTCACCCCGCTTATCCGTTCCTGCCCGCCGTGTTATAGCATAGCATGGGACTGGCACTTATTTGTACAGCTCCCATCGCCGCACTTGTTGCTTTCCTCCACACCTTTGCTCGCGCAAGCACAGTAACGATTTTCGCATATTCTCTACGATATATTGTCATTGATGGCGCCCCCAACTGACGGTACCTATCGGATTCGAAATGTTGGCACGGATAGATGGCTCACCGTGACGAAGCGGGCTGAAGGCGATAGAATTGAGGTCGAGAAACCGACGAACCCTAGCCTTGCCCAACAGGTATATAGCTCCACATCTTAATATGGACTTACCAAATCTCAAATGCTCCTTGAAAGTGGTATTTAACGAATTATGATGGATATATGACACTTGAAAATCTCCCCAACGGCGTATACTTTGTCCCCGAGCACGATGTGAGGATAATTTTCATTCCTTGCGCTTACATTCCCAGCACCGTTCCCTAACGTACCTTCGCAGGAAGCAGATTTTCTAATCATCCCTACTACAATGGAGACGCACATTACCTCCACTGACAGCGTAAATGGCAGAATCATTTCCTTTTCCGGTGGAAATACCCGTCTAGTGATGACGGCTAACCAAAACAACTATATGGTATGTTGTCTTTCCGCTGAATGCTATACACAGGGGTTACACCATTCAATTCAAGGTGCGACTTGCTAATTGCATTGATGGCGATGCTAAACAACAATGGGAATTCCAGAGGGATGACGCCCTTCTGTAACCCCCTGCGGTGTCGAGCTTGTTGACGCTTGGGGAAGTTGTGAAACCCGATACATAGTAGCCTGTTCGATTAGAAGTCCAAGCTTGGTATTGTCATCATTAGTAATACTGAATGAGGCTGCTCAACCGTTTCATGGACATTGATCATCTCAGTCCGAGTCACAGGCAACACAGTCTGGGTATAGGGGTTCGTAAAAATCACGGATATGGCGGGGCGGGGTAGGCCGCAGCTCAAACTGTTAGGCTTCACATGTCGAGCCTGACAAACTTCCCAACGCTCATATTTTCAAGACTATTCAATACAGAATATTCAAGATTATTAATGCTGACCCCGAACTGCTTGAACTACTTGTGCCTTGTGCCGACTGCACCACCCTCTTCCATTTTACCCCGCATGACAATCTCACGTCCGCCCAACTCCTTATACATATGCACGGCCTCCATGTCCGGGTCATAGCCAAGCAGTTCACTAAAAATGTGGATCTTGAGGTCGAAGTTGTGGAAGGCATAATGGGAGGAATTAACGAAATGTCCCATTCCAACGCATGCGCTTGCATCAAGCACATCAAGAGACCCATGAAGCAGTTTGTAGGGAAGAGATTAGGTGTCTTTTCCAGCGGTTCCTTCGGTCCAGCTGCTTGCCTTGCGAAGAATCGATGGCAAACAATGTCGAGGCCTGTTTCCACTGGAAAGGCAAGGCGATCCCTGTGAACGTTGTGAGGGGTTGGGGGATCACACGAGATAGACGAGGGTTGCCCGCCGAACAGTTATCTGCTCTCTACTCTACTAGCGTACCTCACCTCCGCGTGGCTCGTGCAACCTGACCCAACAGTTGGAGAGTGAGAGTGAGCGTGGGGCCCGAGAACGTCATGGTATTAAGCTATGCATGTACGCCTTAGATGCCTTTCGTAAAGTGGACGATAGGAAAAGAATCTTAGGAGAAGCCTCAGAGTACGATGCATTTACCCAAGAAATCAAGGATTAGTACGCACCCGGACCTCGAAAGGCTACATAGTATGAAGGTGATTGTCGTCCTCCCGCATGAGGGAAAGAGGCACAATTTGATGTGCCATAAACATAAATCTTCTCTCATAAACTTGGGGTGGCGAAATCGACATCCAGGGCAGGGCTCCGTCTTGACATCCTTTCTTGCGGTTACCTGTAAGGGTAGTGTCGCTGGAAATGCGGACCCTAGCGATCTGGAGACTATTCACTGGATGGGCCTCCGTTGAAAGTATTCGCCGTTGTCAGGCTTGGCCAGGTTAATCCCAGCGGCCTACGACGGCGCTGGAGAAGCTACCACAAGTCCACGCACAATGCGTGTCTCAAAGTCGACACTTTGACCCACACATGTTAGTCTTGGGGGCAGTAGGTATAGCCACTAGTCCTAAGGTGTCAGCACAAGCTGAGAATCAAACCGAGTCAAACCGAGAACAATAATGCCACTACTGTAGGAATGCGAGACATTTGGATCCAACTGGCTTGACTCGGATAGAAGAGACCTAGAGTGGTTGCGCCTTAGGGCTCGTGTACCTCGCTCATCGCTCTTACCTGAGATCCATCAGCTAGAAGTGATATTGAAGAGTCTGAGTGCCAGCGACCCCCCACATTTCCACCAGCGGCCCGATCTAGAGCTTTGACTCGACGACCGACTCGACGACCTTGCCTGCCGGCGCGGACCAACGACACAAGAGAGGGGTCAGTGCCGTCTCCAATCTGTTGGGTTGGACCGTGTTGTTGACTCTCCAACTTTCTTTCGAGATATGACGACTGAGTCTGTATCCTCGGAGGTTTCGCTATACTTATCATGACCTGCTTGCGTATCAGGCCGGTCCCAGGCAAGAAGACTCGTTCTTGATTCGTGTTTATAGGTATGCTCATTGCTTACATGCTCCCTATCCCGCGGCCCCGTATACCTCGAGTAGTCTATTCAATTGCTTTGCTCAAAAAAAACCTCACAAACCTACGTCAGGTTTTCGTGAGGGCCGCTGATTCCCGTGAGAGAATAAAGTAAAGTATGCCGAGCGGCGACCAGACGATTGTCATTCCACAGAAGAAGCCCAGTATAGCACCCAACGAGCCGAGCCACTCTAGACAAGCGACTTGGATATAGACGGTTGCAGAAGATAGAGAATGGGTCGCTCTCACCGTGACTTCCCGCAAGAGAAGCACCAAGTCCGTAGGCTTCGAGGAAATCCGTCGCATATTTCCTAGCTCGTGCTCTAGCTCGAAGTCGACGGGTCTGTAGGGAAGCCCCGTCGGCCTTAAAAGCGGCTGCATGTATCATCAGACTGACCCCAAGCCAGAAAAAGAGCACGCAGGACGTGAGGCAGATGTAAGGTGCCAGCCAAATGTCTCGAGAGACGGGTGAAACGAAATGGGCGAGAAGAAAAACGGGCAAGCTGCTCAATGCAGTAATGGTGAGCGCGCCATGGAGGGCAAAGAGTACACCAACGACTGTTGCCATTTGTTCGTTCGCATCGTTACCAGGAGGGTAAGGGCGTCAAGATGCGACTCGAGGTACTCACCTCCTCCAATAAACCGCTTAGCAGAATAGCCGATCGAATGTGTCAAGTCGACATGGAAGAACCACTCCCAATTTTTCGCATCTATCGATTCAGAGGCCGATCCAATACAAGCTTGTGCTGAGATTAAGTGCCCTTGTCATGGGGGACCGAGCAAAAGGCGGACTCACGCAACTGTCAGAAGCGCCCCCGCTACCCAATCCAGCGTCGTCGGCGCGATGGACTGCCCCATGTAAGTGAGGATACCCATGGTGAGGCCAAAGGAGAATACTACGCTCATATTGAGCAGTCTGTAAGCCGTAAGCTCCCAAGAGGTGGTGGAGGCGGAAGCAGAGCATCTGGATTTATCGTGTGATCATTCTGGACATCTTGGCCGCTGCACAGGGTTTGGCAGATAAGTGGAAGAGTTCAACTGGAGGATCGTGTCTGGTAAAATACTATGTGACACTTACTTAGCAGTAGGTACGCTCACGATGAGAGGGGACGACGCCTCCAGGCCAGCGGGGTGCGACTCGGAGATGATGCCGGAGCTTAGTGTCGAGACTGAGGGTTGCGAGGGCTTGCAGCGGAGGGCTACAAGCACTAGGCAAATGGGAATGAGATGAGGCGAAGGAATGTGACAGTGAGAGCGCGTGGAAGATGACTTAGAGGCGGCACACGCGGGGCGTTTCGAGAACAACGGATGATTTGCCAGCGCACTATGCACTGGCCCTAAGTACTGCAAGTCAGAGTCCTGTCGGGAGTGCCATCAGGCAACTCCCGCGCTACACATATAACGATCGCGCAGTGGTGAAGCAAAAGGTGAACATACCTGTGAAAAGTCAATCCATCGGCCCGCGGACCAATCGGGCGAGGACCAGCGCAGTCGCGCTTGATCTAATCAGTAAGGTATAACGCTGCGGGCGCACAGACCGCTCGCTGCCTGTCAGCAGGTGCACAAAATAGATGAAACCTAAGTAACAAGGGTTCAAAAGGAGTCAATGTATCAAGGCAACGGAATATAAGTAAAAGTCACGTATCCATGAGTGTGTACCACACCCGATCACCGTACCGTGCGCGGCCACGCTCCAGGCGTGCCCACATCCAACCCCTACCACACGAGCTCAACCCAGGTGCACCCTCAGTGCCCCCCAGGTGCCCGCGCCTTCCCACTACCACCAGAATCCGCCAGAGCTGTGTTCATCCTTGTCCATAGGCATTTAAGGACCTCTGGCTCGAGATGCTCGCGCTTTTTCGTGTGTAAGAGCCGTTAACCGTAGTGGCGTACGCGTGTGCATGCATACTAGAGGAACAAAGGAGAAAAGAGTCATAATCAGGGTGCGCTAATTCGATCCCTGGACCGCCGTGGTAACTAACTTAGTGCCTCGGGGGTCTCCGGCTGTCACGTGCCACGACAAAGACACCGCCTGCGGTCTCGCGGCCGCATGGGGCCTCGGGCGACTCCGAGTCGGGCCTCCGAGTCAGCTTGCTTTCAGTTGCCCTCTTACACACCCTTGTCTCTCAGAACTCGTTTCGCGAACCATACAGGCTCGTATGTTCATGCGTAGGAACCAGATGTGAGTGTTGGGTCCATAAGAATTAGTAGCGACAAGGTACAACTTGGAAGTTAGGACTCGGATACCTCCACAACCCAAAACAAATGTATATATAGACGCGGGAAATCTGCTATGTGCTAGGCTGCAACTGCAGCGACAGTATGAAAGAGATTCCTGAATCCACACCTCCACGCATTCCAGGCTGCACCCGCGTAGTTTACGACAATCATTGCGCTCCATACGAGTTGCAGTGTTGACCAGATAGAAACCGAAACAAGAAACAAGTCTGTCGGCGTAAGTCTGCAGGCCTCGTGAGGCAGGACACCGTGACACGAATGCGCGGGGAGAGGGGCATCATCCAAAGTGAGAAGATCTACGCACAATACCCATAAGGTTAAGTAGCTTAGTATAATGAGGTGTCGATGGTACTTACGAGTCCAGACGATATAGTCGAATATGAGAACGCCCGCGGTGAGGCTCCCCATGAAGATGATAAAGTAAATATGATTCTTGGCACCGACTATGGCGGTTCTCTCAGCGGACGAGTAAAGGCGGAGAATAGAACTATCAAGACATACTGCAATTCAGCATCCACTGGCATGAGGCATGGCTGGAGTTTCGTTGTTAGGCAGTAATATGGCGGCACCAATCAGATAATCCCGTACGTGTCGAGGCATTTATGATGTGTGACGCATTTATCGCACCTGGAGCAGTGCCTCGTGTTTGGGGGCTTTGCAACCTGGCATCCGGGCGCAAGCATCAGCGCGAAGTTATCCCTATCAGTTGCAGAACACACCAAACATTGTACACAAAACGCCTCGGTAGTCAATCGGTTGCGCCGAATGAGGTCTTCCGTAACCTGTACGAAATCACATTTAGAAATCAGAAGGAAGAAAAAACCAAGTACCAATTTCAAAGCATGTCTTGTAGTGCATACTCCCGGGTCACAGAACATCGAGCAAAGGGAGGCGACCACGCAAAGGACGAACAAGAGCACGAAAGTAGCATGTATGAAAGGCTTGCGAGGGGCGTCTGATCGAACTTATGAGTGAAAACGAGATACTGCAGTGGTATCGGGAGACGCACCATATCGAAGACGGGAGACCCAGATACATGCCATCCACACCGCAGACCCGAATGCAATGCCAACAAAATAGGGACTCGCGTTAAGGCGATCGCTGACCGAGTTGCGTTGTAAAAGCTCGCGCAGCACGATCTGGCACTATAGAGTAAGCAGGGCTGCCGGAATCGCAAAGAGATAGGGATTGCAAACAAAGTGCATGACAAGGAGCGCTCCCGGCGCGAGGATGATAGCCATATACCACGGGAACTCGCTCGCTCGCGATCGCAAATGAGATACAAAGGGAAATACTGGGAACCAAGAAAACGATGATTTGCACGTTAGGCTACAGACAGAACGCGTATCAGTGCACGATCCACAGTCCACAGGCTGTTGTTGGGCACTGCGCACAACCCGAGATGGCAATGTACTGTACCTCGCTGAGCGGTCTGCGCACCCTCGTCCCATCTCCCATGAACCCCAGCTCCTCAATCGCTTTGTTCCACGTATCGAGGTTTTGGAGTTCGGTCGCCACATCCTGGGCCGTGCGGAGATCCCGGGTCTTCACTCGGATATCCGCGCCCGCCCTAAGGAGCTGGGTGATACAACTCTTGCTCCCGCTGAATGCTGCCCAATGCAGCGACGTGAGCCCATCGTGATCCGCCGCGTTGGGGTCCGCGCCAAATTTGAGGAGAATCTGGGTCGAAATTTCGTCGCCTTGATACACGGCCCAGTGCAGCGCCGTGCGTTCCCTTCGATCGCGTTCGTCTACGACAATGTCGGGCTGGCAGAGGATGTATAGCAGACTCCAGTACGACGACGAGTGCGTGGCAGCGTGGAGGCAGGTGAAGCCTTGGGCGTCGACAAGACGCGGGTTGGCGCCACGTTGGATGAGCAGATGGATGATGTCAACGAGACCCTGGCGGGCGGCCCACTGCAGGGGTGTGGCGAGCATGCTTCCGCCGATCGCGTTGACTTGCGCGCCTTGGTCGATGAGATATGTGCACACCTCGGCTTTGCCATTGGACGCGGCCCAGTGTAAAGCAGTGATATTATCATCATCTTTGTCCGTCGCGTGTGCGTGACCCGATTCGATCAGGGCTCGTATATGGTCGATCTTCCCCTGCTGAGCGGCGGCGAAGACGTCAAGCTGAGCCCAGAATACGGAATTATATGGATACAGTATATTAGAATCGTGTTTACGCAGAGAACTGAAAGCTCACCTCGGCGTCGCTGGGCACCCCTTCTGCATTGTCACCGCCGGACTCGGCGGTGCTACTCCCAGCGGCAGCGTTGAGGAGCGCCGATGCCACCTTTTTTTTTTTTTTTTTTTTTTTTTTTTTTTTTTTTTTTTTGAATCCGCATTTATATTCCGCAGCGTATAACAAAGATACAGACGCGGTCTACGTAGTTCTACGTACTTATGATCAGGCATTCAGGGTGATTAAAGTGAGTTAGAGCTAGCTAACTATGGGCAGTCGGTTGGTCAGAGGTTGGGGTAGTCGGGTGCCAGGCGGCGCCCAGGGTGTGGTAGAGCAGGTGGTACGGTCCGGGGGCGAGCTAGCTTAGTTGGTCGCCAGTGGGCGGCTTTTTTTTAGTGGGCCTCTGCTTCCATCTTTTGACCAGTGCTGTGGCACCGTGGGCAAAGAGGAGCTTGTTAGCAAGGAGAGAGGTGGCGAGTGTGCCGTCAGGATCCTCAAAGGCAAAGGAGAGAGAGGACACTGCGCCGGGTGCGTAGGAGGAGGGGTTGTGCACCCATGATGGGTGCTGGGTGATTGGGAGGGCGGCATAAGAGGGGTTTTCTGCCCTGAGGGCGGCATGGCATTCTGCTGGGGAGTAAGCTTCACGTGAGGTGGTGGTGCCTGTGGGCACACGGTTGAGGAGGATCCGGGACCATTTGACGTTGGCCCTAATGGGAGGGTTAATTCTGGAAGTGGGTACAATAGCCCCTCTCAGGGTTGCAGCAATGAGGGCGAGGGAAGCTTGTAGATTGTTTGCTGAGGTGGCATGGCCCGCGGTGATTACCAGGTTCCCGCGCACTGTCCACTTTGCAGCGGCAATGCGGACCTGGTTCGAGGGGTTTTCACTTAGAGCATTGTTTAGGGTCTCACAGACCTTTGCAGGGCTGAGTCGTTGTTCTGGGGTTAGGTAATCCAGCTTCACCACGGCACTGGGTCGTGGCGGGGTGGCAGTGGCTGATGCATATGTAGGAGTGGTTTTCTCCCTGGGCTTTTGGGGCCTGGGGGTGCCGGTGTTTGGAGCGTTCAGTGTGGAGGGGGTGGGGTGCTGTAGGCTGATCACTGTCTTGGACAGTGTAGTGAGTGTGTCCTTTATGGCAAGGATCTCTTTTCGGAGAGTGTCAGAGGTTGGGGCTGTAGTGGTGGGAGCTGCGGGGTTGCTCCCGAGTACTTTGGTTGTGGTGGGGCTCGAGAGGAAGGATTGGTATATGTTTCGTATCTCCTCTCCGAGTCCTGGTGTGCCCTCAAGCATTTTCTTGGCGGCTTCCGTGACTGAGCTGAGTACGCCAGCTAGTTGCTGGAGTGTTGGGGAGGGGGAAGGGTTTGGGGTGTTTCGAGACATGGTGGCGGTATGAGTGGGAGAAGCTGGCCGATGCCACCTTGTCTTCGATCCGGACTCTTTCATCCACGGCGATTACTGCTGAATTCATCGCGTCCGACAATATCGTTCATGCCATTGGGAGATACACGTCGCGGGGTGCCCTTTCATCTGCATAGCCACGAGGTTGTGCGCAAGCGCCTGCGGCCACTGCGCACGGAACAGAAGTCCCGGAGTGCCGCCCATGACAAAACCTCTCTGCCATACTAGTGCTGCCATCTGACGCTGCACAGTTCACACAACCTCCTGGCTCCTCGCAGGACGAGGCATCCATATCTGCTGCTCTTGTGTCACGCCCTCTTTGCAATTGTAAGGTGAGCCATTCCGCCGTGCGGAACGGAAGTCCAGGAACGCCCGTGACGCCGATCTAAGTGGTCCTTCCGTCCTGCGGCCTGTCTTTCCAACTCCATCAACGTGTCCTGAAATCCCCCTCGTCCAAGACCCGCGTGATGAAACCCGAACGAGGACTACTGTAGTACGGTACGCTCATTGCTATTACTTTCACTTTCCTAGTCGATCATCACCCTTATATCTACATGAACGCCGCCATTTTCCAAAATGCTCATACACTTTCTCTAGTTGTGTCCCCATATCTTACCTGCCCGACGTCATCCGACACCACGAAAGCCCCTGGACCCCCCCTCCATACAGTCCCGATCTGTCTGCGCGCCCGACATCCCTCTTTCCTTATGCCCCCGCATCCTGTCGAGTCTCGACAGACCAACTCGTTCCCTAGACTACTGACCCATGTATATTAGCTGTGGTAGAAGCCCTGCCAAAGGGCAGAGAAGTTATCTTGTGTGTTCTCGAAATCCCCCTGCGTGCATCTACTTTCCTTGGCCTCTCCCTCTCAGACTCATGCGCGTGCCGTTGTTGGCTCGCTTCACAATGCTCCTACAACCTGGGCTCGGCACGCGTCCTTCTGGAGTATGTTACAGCCAGCTTGCTCAGAGGCCTCAGTATACAGGCAACGGTGACTCGTTGGTGAGATACGTGCATGTGCTGCGGTGATGTGCGAGGCGCACGATCTCCCGGCGACCCGACATTGAACCCATGGAGTGACCCATGGCCCATGGTAACCTGTAGATACCCATGGTAGGCACCCATGGGTTCACCCGTGCCGATCCCTAGGACTCTAAAATGCTGGGATATGGAGTGTTTGTCAGCTCCCAAGGAAGGATGCTGCAGAATGCGGAGGTCATAGCGTTGTGGCGGTTTGCAGTGCCGTTCATGGCCCAGTATGTCGGGAAGCCTTCGGGGGTGATAGCACTGCATTGGGTGGAAGGACGTGTCAGGGCCCTTTCTGCAAAGTATCCTTTGAAACGTTGCACATTAACATAATAATAATTAAAAAAGAGGGAGAAGGGCTGAAAATGGGAGTGGGGAGTTATTGTCGTTCGAGCACCATTGAAATTCGCAACGTAGCCCGAGCGAAGCGCGGGTGCACAAAACATGCGACCAAAAAGCCATAACCTATGCTGACGGACAGAAAACTACTGCACAGGCAAGTAAGCACCCCAGGGTGCCCGCATAATCCCCGTTCCCAATTTATGTGAAATGCAGTCAAAGATCTGGTCCACCATGAAATGGTCATGGTCGACTTGGAGTGCGGATCCCTCGAATACATCATCCGGACGCGTCACACTCTCCGTGTTCCAGTACGGAGGATATTTCGTGTCTCCTGGAGGGCCCGCTTCGTCGAAATCTATGAATTTTACCTGAATGTCGTCGCCTTTGCCCGATTTCGGCACAAATATGTTGCATGCGCGTACATCTCCGTGAACTTGGCCACCGGCATGAAGTCTCAAAACGGCTTCCCGGACCTTGTCTCGATACTGCTGTCGCACCTCCCTGGAAAGATCCTCCAACAAGACCCATTTGTCTGATGACACGAGTTCCATTGTAATCATCTTCCACTCGTCAGCCAGTTCGTCGACTCCCAGGAGCTCCGGTGCCGCGCCGGAGCGAGCAAGTATCTGATGAGCTTTTTCTCCATAGCGTTGCGCAAATTTCACGATCACTCTCCGTCCGGTGTGCAATTCCTTGGCTTCGAAAACCATTCCACCATCAATCAGGGGCTTGAGGTATTTGAATTCGACTGGTTCCTTGTTTAGCGACGTGTATTGACATAGGTATGGTGCTCGACGTTCGGCGCCACGGATTGTGACGGTATCTGAGACTGGTGGAACGTCGACTTTGGCGAGATCGTCGTAATACTTTTCCAACGATTTCAAGCAATTACGCAAGGCCCCAATGAAACGAGTGATCGAGTCCCGTTCACCCCGATTGCGCCAGTCGCAGTCAAGGAGCAAGGACAAAAATGGCTCGGCCTGAGGGGTGCCATCTGGATGCATGATGACTCCAAAGACTTGGAGACAGGCTCCTGGAATGACGTACAATCAGGCAATGCGATTTAACGTTGTAGAGTTCTCACCTTCACACACGATAAGGATCGCCGGCAAACAAGAATGACTGAGGTGTTCCTGCGATACCTTACTGGCCGCGAACAGCTTGGCGTAATACATCATGGCTTGATACCGAGCGTCACTCGAGGTGCTCACGGCCTCAGACTTACATTCGCTGATCAATGTGACGAAGTTGCTAACCAGTACGTGTCCACCTGATTCGGGAAGCTTTCGTGGGCCAGTGCCAGACGTGGGCGGTCCTACTTTGGTCTCCATGTAGCATTTATATGTTCGTGTAAACCAAGACCTGAAACGTTCTCTCCGACCACTTTCGTCCTTATAAACTCCGGACATTTCGTGTGCCAGGGTTCGGGCAGAATCTGAATCCCCTGCAGTAGGCTGCAGAGTCCGGATTTGGTGGCAGAAAGTGCCAAAGACCGGATGCATCAACACGAGGGGTATCGTTTGATAATCGATGGGCCGATTGCAGATGAAGTGAAATTTGGAAGGTTGCGGCGTCTGCTCCGGCCCTAGTAGATACGATCCGAAATTCTTTGGCTGGGC